>APFE031720262.1:0-31498 GCA_000404065.3 Pinus taeda
TGTATGGCCTGATGTTTGGAGTAACACTTCCTGGAATCAGATGAATAGCATGATCATGATCACGAATAGGGGGAAGACCTTTGGGAGTCTCAAATACCTTGGAATGATTGTTCAAGACTTTTTGGAGATCTGGAGAAATAGATGATTGCAATGTGGAAACATCTAGTAAACATAATTGTGAAATTACACCTCTTTGTTATTTTCTTAGAAGCTTTGTCATACCATTAGAGTGATTATCTTCTCAAATTTCCCTGCAATACCCTTAATCAACTTCTTTCCTTCCGCATAAAATTCAATGAAAAGTTTCTTGAACATTAAACAGCCATTGTACCCAAGGTTGTAGCCCATTAGACTCCTAGTACAACATCAGCACCTCCCATTGGAATGGAAAGCATTGGGCTAGTCAATACATATTCTCCCATGGATAGCTTGATATTATGGCACTTTCTAGAGCAATTTATTGTTCCTCCATTTGCAATCATCACTTGACACTCTGGTGCTGGATATAGGAAGCAATTTAGTTCTTTTGCTACCTTACAATGAATAAAATTGTGGGTGCTTCCTGAATCAATCAACACTATTACCTTTTTCTTCTGATTTGTCCTTTTATCTTGATGGTTTGAGGAGTGGTAATTCCTGCCAATGCATTACAAGATATGGTCGGATTCATTTCTTCTTAATCTAGGCTTTGTTCCTGGAGTATATCCTCTTCTTTGACCTTTGTTGCTCCTTTTCTTCTTCCTCTTCACAATCTATGTAGAATAATTTCTTCTCAGCACACTTATGACCTTTAGTGTATTTGCTATCACAACTGTAACAAAGCCCTTTTGCTCCTTTATCTTCCAATTGTTGTGGTGTCAACCTTATAGGTTGTGGAAGACTAGCGGCAACACCACTTCCATCTTTATAGATGTGAGTGGTATGCTTCCTGGTTGCCATCATTTTGCTTTCCATTTTTCTTGCTAACCTGAATGCCTTCTCTAATGAGTCAGGTTCCCAAAGGTGAACATCATCTTGGATATTATCCTTTAAAGACCCTATGAACACATCAATCCTATGCTCCTCTGGAATATCTTTTACCCTTATGTTCAATTTTTGGAACTCCTCAATGTGCTCCATTATTGAACCCTTTTGTTTGAGACTTATCAATTGGCTAAAAAAAGTGTTGCTATTTGTATCCTCATAATGTGCTATCAATTCTTCCGTAAAAATTGCCCAAGTGATAAATTGTTTACGAGAGAAAAGCCATTGATACCATACAAACTTATTTGGTTCCAAATATAAAGTTGTAATACGTACCTTTTGTGTGTTTTGCACATTCTTGAGATCGAAAAATTTCTCCATCTGTAATATCCATGTTGCGGGATCCTTTCCATCAAACTTCCTCATATCAATTTTTGGAATATGGTGGGTCTTTGATCCAACATTAGAGTCTATGGAGTCATGATTAACATTTCTTTTGTTCTCATCATGAGTTTCCTTTACTACCCTTTCATCTTTAGTGACCCTTTCTTGTAGCAACTTATTCATATTTATCTTCAATTCTTCCATGTCTGTCTTCAAATCTATCTTCAAATCATCCATCTTAGCTTCCACGTCATTCATCTTAGCTTCTACACCTTTTGTGCAAGTGACACTTGTTGCACTTGGTCTCGTAATTTTGATATATCATGTTGCATTTCTTCCTCTTCTTCATGAGTCATGCTAGAGCTTTCAGGTCACCTACTAGGTGTTTCCATTTTTTTTCTTCAGGGCATCAGTTACTGATAATAACGCTTCACTATGCCCTTTGAATTCCTTCAAAATAATTTTTCAAACGAAGCTTAAGCAAACATTTAAAAAAATATACACACCTTTTTTCACTTTGTAGGAGCTCAATATTGCCTCTGATGTATCTCTGTAATTTCATATCATCCAGTTTTGAAATTACGACCTACGATATCCCTTTGTGTCCTCTTTCGAATGCCACCAGTCTGACCCTAATTGGATTCTCCAATGAAGAGTTATGTCAAATCTCCCACAGTGACCTGATTATAGACTTTAGTAGAGCGAACTTGTACGACGTGCCACGTGTCCCTTTTTTGACCTTTGGCTCTGAAAAATATATACAAGAAATTACAGTCCATCCTCTTTCTTTACCTTCTTAAGCAGTTTCAATATGATGCTCAGAGAGAAAGTTATGGCGATTTTCCCCAGGTCACCTGTTTTGAATGTAATTCACGATTCTGCAAAAGGACCAACTTCCTCAGTTCATATCTCCGAAACTATAGCGCGGAAAGCTCTGAAATTTGGACATGAGATGCAGTGCAATGGCTTCTCAAATGGGTTTTGTTTTTAGCTTCTGAAACATTGTAGAAAAACAATTATAGCAAAAATTACATGATGACCTGTTTGGAGCAGCGAAACCCTAGAATCCAAAGCTCTGATACCAAATGTTATGAAACTAGCTCAAGAAAAGATATAAAAGATAGATAAAAACCTTAAAATTCAGCCTCTTCGAGGGGGAAACCTCCTTTACATTACATAAATGAAAAATCCTTGGATGATTCAAATGATAAAACCTCCTTTCTATATATAGGAGTCTAAGGAGTTACAATATAACCCAGCCGACCTAACAATAATAATATAAATCCAAAAAAATAACAATAGAGTGATTATATGGGGCACAATAATAACAATATGGCGAAAATAGGGGCACAACAATATTAATAAGGGGTACCACTACAAAGTAATGGGCGAATCACTAGTATTATAGGGACCCAACAACACTAAATCCATGTAATAGTGGTTCTATAACTAACTCTTCATCATAGTGATCATTGTCATCATTTATTTTTGTATCTGTCTCACATGCATATGCATCCTTGTTTTGATCAAGGACTTGTTTCCAACCTTTTTTTATTCTGACATTCTGTAGTCTATAAAGTGGAGTTTTACACAATCATTTCAATGCCTTGATGATTTTATGAACATGTATTCGTCCAACAATAAATATGATTTCAAACACTAAACATCTTTAATTGCCACAACCACCGTGCTATATTCATTTATGTCACAAGGGAGTGCAATTTGATTTCAAAATGTTTCGACAAGTACATTGATTAGTTAACCAATTAATACCAATTGTGGTTTTCTAAAATGTTGACGAAGTTCTCGGATTTGAAAAAATGGTAATCTTAGTGAGATTAGTCTTTCTTCCAATTCATAAAGTTCTTTCACTATGGAAACTTGTCTATTATGCCTAGTCTGCTCTAGAACTGCAAATTTCATAATTTTGTCATTATCTAATTCTTTTTTGCACATAAAATTACCTTTGGACACATTGGTCAATTGTTTTTCTATGACATTTCTTTTAAACCAAGTTTGATAGCATATTGTACAATCATAAACATGAACATCTTTTATTTTCCAAAAATATTGTTGTATGGCCTTTGTTTCAAATGTATAATCAAACAATTGTAATGATTCCTTATGTTTATTTGGAAATATCATATTCTATGTTGATTTTGGTCGTTCCAATTGTTTTCTAATTAGACTTTTTTTCGTAACATTATTGTTTCTTATGTATTTTTTAATTTGATGCAACGATGAATGTAGCATCTTGTTTACATCGACAAGCTTTGTATTAAGTTCCATAGTATCGTCATCTATGTTAGTTTTTTTAAAGCTAGAATTTGATCCCTTGCATGGTTTTCTAACTAAACTTGCTTCGAAATGTCCTTGTTTCTTATATGTTTTTGAGTTGATGTAATAATAGCCACAATATATTGTTTGCATTTATAAGCTTTGTGTCAAGTTCTATGACATCTTCATCTATTTTCATGTTATCAAACCCATTCACACTATCCTCACTACATTGTTTATAGGATTCTTCTATATATTTCTCTTCATTAACTACTACAGTACAACATGAAATGTTTTTTTCTTGTACTATTTCTTTGAGAGGTTGATAATGAAAATGAACTACACTCTTTCCAAATTGCAAAACATGGAATATCATTGTGTCTTTCTTGAATGCAATACATTTAACTACAACAACCAATGTATCAACAAGCCATATTTTTTATAGTTATATTCAAGATATACCATATCCAATCATAAACAAAAGAACCACCCTCTATCTTCCCTTTTTCATATGGCATTGCTAATGGTATAATGTATGCATGCCAATCTACTAGTCCAAGGAATTGCATAATTTCATATTCATTCATATATTTTTCTATGTAGTTTAATGGAATTGAATCATTATGCATGATTACATTGCAAAAAGCATGTGCAATTATGTGTCGTATACAGGAAACCTCATATGCATTCTCTGTCAATTGACATATTGTTTCAAAACAACTTTCACCGTAAATACTCTTAAACTTTTAAAATCTCTCAAACATATGTATACTCATTATTTCCTATATTTGGATCCATCTATGTTCTATTTTTATGTATCTTATATTCATTATATGTTCACAATAAGTTCTTATTAAAAAAATTTCTTTTACAGAAGTGGTTCAAAATGTCTAGCAATTAGATTGTCATCATGGAACAATATGTGGTAACTTTCTTTGCATAAATTTGAATTAAAATGAAAATATATTTTCACTGTTATCTTTGACCAAAGTCTTATTGGAGTTTTTAGCCAATTCAATAAGTAATATATACAAAATATGTCCCCCCATAGTCCTTGTTCTTCCACAATCATAGAAGTTGAAGTTGATTTTGTCAACATTTCCAAGTAAACATTTGGACTATTTATACCATGCATATTTATCAATGCATCTATGTTCATTTCACGTTCATAATATAATATTGCTTTAGCGTTTTGTTCATCTAAACAATTATGAAATTTTCTATTATTCCTTCACGTAACTTTGTTGATGTGCATCTAAAATGCAATAGATTTCACATAACATTGAATAGACAATATCCTACAATACATGCAAAATTGTTTAAATGAATTAGATTATTTTGCCTTAGAATTGCATCCACATGATCTCTTTTTATAACAAACAAACACTTCTTTATTGATTCTTTAACAATCACACTTCAAACATGTTCTAAACTCACTATGAACTATTTCTCCAAGATAAACAACATCTAGGAAAATGAACAACATGGTATAGCTATACACGATAAAGTCATAAGATAACAAAAAAGATACACATTAATAGCATATGCATATAGCTACATCGATTCTCATAAAACGCTTCTGTAAGGATGAGTTTTAGGATCCCAAAACAAAGGAACCATAATGTACCTGATAAAAATATTGTAAAATATATCATTTTATTTGAAAACAACTTCTATGCATAATTCTTACGCTAACAAGAAAACGCACAACACTTAGAAAAACACTTTTTTGGATGGTGTTTTCATTAATGTCAACCCTTGCATTTTATTTTTACTAAACACCAATTATTGATGTTAAATAGTTAATGAATTTTCTTGTATTTGTCTATATTACATCAAGTTGGAAGCTCCACTGTCAGATGGCTGGAAACCCCAAGTTCTAGGCTTTAGTTCCCTAAACTAAGGACATACCCTGAACTTGTCATAGTTTTTTGTAGTACCAAATCATTAATTTTACCTTGGAGATACTCATCATTTGATTCTCCTTGTTAAGATGTTTCTAGTGGTATGTTGTTGAGGGACTAAGTCCCCTAGGGTTTTGGGTCAACACCCTAGCAGAGCAGGGGTTGTCTACAGTAAAAAATAAGCATTCCACACAGCCATGATACTTAAATAAGCAAACTACGTGAAGAGAGATGCACCTGGGGGTCCTTCATTCGGGTAGATCCAACCAGGGTCCAAACCCTCTTGGAGTTCCTCTCGATCCTTGAACCTGCAAAACAGTCAATTGAAAGAAGCATAGCAATATATGGACAAAGTATCATATAGAAATCAACTTCATAACTTATTGAAAGATGGTTAGTTATACATTGAAATAATTATTCATATGTAAACCATAACAATAACATCATATTCATAAAGAAGATTTATTTCGGGAACAAGAAAAATGCTTCTTTATTGCAAATAACTAAAATGAAGTAAGGAATGACATCACCTAAATCTTCCTCTTGCTGGCTCCAAGTGGAACCGTCCTCCGGGTCCATCCAATCCCAAGTCTTCAAAAGACTCCTTCCATGACTCACACAAGGATATCTCAATTAGTGAAATGACATCATAACTCAAGGAAACAATGGTTTCCTGGAGTAGGGGAAGTGTTGAAAGCACAGGGATTTTCAGACTTAATCAGGGATAATCTCAGTAGATTAATTCTCTCTCTTCTCTCCTCCCTTAGGCCTTCCCATTGAAACCTTTTTATACTTCTCCCAAAGTAGTTTTTAGTTGGGAATTCATTGGGAACAGTTGGGCCACTAGCACTAATAGGTAATCAACAAGTAAAACCCATGATCTCCACCTGAAATTCAGAAGATTTAATTTTTTTAAGTGTTTTAAGACATATACACGGGTTGGGTATACATTGACCCGCATACACATGCATTTAGCTCAGGGAAATGTTGCATACAGGGAGTAAAACATTGTTTTTTAAGTATTTGGACCAAGTCTGGAGGGAGGGGTTACCTTAGGCCATAAATGCAGCATCACAAATATCACGAGTGAGATTTGGAGCTATAATAGATGCCCCCTAATAAATGAGGTCAAAAGGGGTACATGATTTAATACATGGAAAGGAAACCTATCAAAAACTTAGAAGGACTTCACTAGATTTCAACCTTCCAAGCCACAAAAGGAGATCAGAAAGAAACATTGTCTAAGGGGGCATACCCATGCTCAGAGAAAGTAAAGCATGTCCACATATCAAGTACAAGCGGATCCACTAAGTATACAAGTATAAGGAATTGAAAGTACATAATGAATCATCTGATCACAATAGAACAAGTTATGTCTGAATATCACACATAAGAAGATCAATGAAGCTAAAAGATGAAGCTGACCACTGATGTCAAAAACTGATCCCAATAGTACCAAGTGAACATGATGGAATAATATGGTACTACACTGCAAACTCAGGTGCTAGCATAATAATTTCGCCATGAATGACTGTAACATATAAGGTGGAATGGTATCAACTAGTAGCAACAAGAGCAACTATCAAGTGAACCAATGAATGTTGATGCAACCCGAGGTCTTCACTGACCGCCATGGTACATTTCTACATAATGGGAATGAATGAGCTGAAGTCGACCATGTGAGAAATTGTTTGATTACCGGTCATTGATGTATACCATTAACAAATGCAAGACTACTCACTGATAATGATAATGAGAGTCAAGGTACCCAGTACAATCTAACAAGTGTGAATAGATGTGTTGTAGTCGAGCACTTGTAAGAATCTATCAATCACGAGACAATGATGGTTTCCCACTGTCGATAGCGAAGGATCTGCCACTGATGACTGCAAACCCCAAGGTATGGCCAAATGGACTCTAGACCTTTTCCCTAGAGCAACGAGTCATAGTTGATAGGGAAAGATCTACTAGAAGGAAGGCATTAAGACATCCTTCATCGATCTAGTGTGAGTGTAACCCACAGGCCAATAATGTGGAAGTAATCAGACGAAAAAGATGTAGTAACCCAACCGAAGCATGTTTCCGGTGTACAGAAGATGTAGCTAGTGTACGACAGAAACCTTATGAACAAACCAATAATGAAAGTTGACACAGAAGCGAGGTATCCACCAATAGGGTCAAATGGAAACCAAGGTATTGCATGAATCCCAATGTGTGATAATGTAAGTTGATGTCGAACACAAGGGTGACCACTTAGTCAAAGACCCATGATACTGATCGATGTTGAGCACAAGGTGACCTATCAATAATAAAAATAGGGCCAGGGTGTGGCTCTAGGCCTGTCCTTGAAGCAAGATTTCATCATCGATAAGGACAAGACCCACCAGCAAGAAGTCAATGGGAACCTTCTCAAACTGGCACGAGTAAAGGACCAATATAACTAATGTGATGATAGACAAGACACTGACAACCAGGGATGGTTGACTGAAAAATGAGTCAAGAGACACCATAGAGAGGTCGACTCAAGCTTACTTCCCTTGAACAATAGCACGACTCAAATGATGACTTTGTGGCAACATATGATAACTTTGTATAATTTCGCCATGCAGGAGGCATGAACGAACTCTCCATATGATTGGAAGAGAAAACTAATCGAAGGAGGAATGACTCAGTAACAAGGTCAAGGCATACCTAAGCCAAGCTAAATCCCACCCAAATGGAGGAGACTTTGTTTGAATGCTTTTTTCAGGGGCGACATGACTCTAGCTACCAACAATAAATAGAAATATTGTCCCGTTCCTGCTCTTTTTTTGAATATATAATTTTTTTGTCTTTTCATTAAGATTGAAAAAGAATAAAATAATTTTATAATAAAATGGAAATAACGAGTGTCGGTGAAGTAGATGATCTAGTTCTTGGGATTGGAATAATCCTATGCTCAATGCATGGAGGCGAAAAACTGGTCAAAGTCACTCAAAGGTGTGTTCCTTCCAAGGGTCATTGTGTGTCAAGTTGCAGAAGTCAAGGGGATGCAAGTTTGATTTTGTAGGCGTCATGGTCAAAATTTGGCTTAAACATGAGTCCAAGTGAAGCCAGCTAAAGGCAAAAAGGTGCAAACAGTCAATATGCAATGCAGTAGTACAACTCAACACGAAGGAGCCTCTAGGGTATAAGGCCAGAATGAAGCAAAGAAGAAAAGAGGAATGAGCCTTCAACACATAATTCATGGCAAGACTAGAGAGGACTCCTGAGCCTACTCAAATCGAAGCAGCATGGGCAACAAATGTCAGTGAGGTACTAACTACGATGCCCATGAAAAGGATGGCTCTACCATCATGTCATGATTTTAAAAATAGGCAAGTGAAGATGGTTTATGAACCATAACATGATGGGATCAACCTTGATACCAAAGACTGATACCAAAACTTGACTACTCAGGAAACACTCGAACCAGCAATCAAATCCTCTGAGATAGAAAGACTTGAAAAAAAATCTTGGAAAATTAGGGTATATGTGATTGTGCCAATACATAGTTGTGTGCATATGTGATTCAGCCCAAAGAAACCTGCATATACGCGGGTTCATATGGAGAAACTTGCATACATATGCTACTGTAACCTGACAAAGATGTGTATATGACAGTTCACAAGAAAAAACAAAAAAGAGGTCTGAAGAAACTGCTCAGACTTAAAGTCTGAGTTCCTACAGGAACAGACAAATTAGATACAACAAGAAAAACACTGGATGAGCCATGATTGGCTTAAATTAACCCAAACTAGGAACAACAATACTGTTATCCCCAACGGAGTTTCCAATTTTGTTGAGGGACTAAGTCCCCTAGGGTTTTGGGTCAACACCCTAGTAGAGCAGGGGTTATCTACAGTAAAAAACAATCATTCCACATAGCCATGATACTTAAATAAGAAAACTACACTGTCAAAGAGAGGTGCACCTGGGGGTCCTTCGTTTGGATAGATCTAGCCAGGGTCCAAACCCTCTTGGAGTTCCTCTTGTTTAGGGATAAAATGCCCTAGGGTCTTGGGTTGATACCCTAGCAGATCAGAGGTTATCTACAAAGAAAAACAAGCATTCCACACAGCCATGATGCTAATATAAACAAACTACATGAAGATGGGTGCACTTGGGGGTCCTTCATTTGGGAAGATCCAGTCAGGGTCCAAACCCTCTTGGAGTTCCTTTTAGTCCTTCAACCTACAAAACAATCAATTCTAGAAAGCATAGCAGTATATTGACCAAGCATCATAAAGAAATCATCTTCATAGCATATTGAAAGGTAGTTAGTTATACAATTAAAACAACCATTCATATGTGAATCGTAACATTGATATCATAAACATGAAGAAGAATTATATCAGGAACAAGACAAATGTTTCTTTTATTATAGATAACTAAAGTATAGAAAGGAATGATTTCCCCTAAGTCTTCCTTTTGCAGGCTCCAAGCGGAACCGTCCTCCAGATTCGTCCAGTCCCAAGCCTTCAACAAACTCCTTCCATGACTTACTCCAAGATATCTCAAGTAGTGGAAAGACATCATAACTCAAGGAAAAAAGGGTTTCCTGTAATGGGGGAAGTATTGGAAGCACAAGGATCTTCATACATGGTCAGGGATAATCTTAGCAGAGTGATTTTTCTCTCTATCTTCTCCTCCTTAGGCCTTCCCATTGAAGTCATTTTATACTTCTCCCAAAGTATTTTTTTAGTTGGGAATTCGTTGGGAACAGTTGGGCCATGGGCACTAATAGGTAATCAATAGGTAAAACCTATGATCTCCACTTGAAATTAAGGATATTTAATTTTTTTAAGTGTTTTAATACATATAGGCAGGTTTGGTATACACAGACCTACGTATACACGTGTTTAGCTTAGGGCAATGTCGTGTATAGGGAATAAAACACTATTTTCTAAGTATTTGGACCAGGTCTAGAAGGAGGGGTTGCTCTAGGCCATGAGTGCAACATCACAAACATCAAGAGTGAGATTTGGAGCTATAACAAATGCCCCCTAATATATGAGGTTAGAAGGGGTGCATGATGGCCGAAATATATTAAGTAAGTACATGGAAAGGAAACCTGTCAAAAAATGAGAAGGACTTCACCAGAGTTCAGCCTGCCAAGCCACAAAAGGAGATAAGAAAGAAACACTATCTGAGGCAGGCATACCCATGCTCAGAGAAAGTAAAGCATGTCCACATATCAAGTACAAGCGGATCCACTAAGTATACAAGTATAAAAGACTAGAAAATACATAATGGGTCATCTAATCATGATCGAACAAGTACATGTCTGAATATCACATATAAGAATGTTAATGATGTTGAAGGATTAAGTGGATCACTGATATCAAAGACTGATCCCACAAGTACCAAATGAACATGATGGAGTAAGATGGTACTACGCTACAAACTCAGGTGCCAGCATATAGAATTTTGCCATAAATGACTGCAACATGTAAGGTGAAGTGGTATCAACTAGTAGCGACAGGAGCAACTATCAAGTGAACCAATGAATACTGATGCAACCTGAGGTCTTCACCGACCGCCATGGTACATTTCTACATGATGGGAATAAATGATCTAAATTCGACCATGCGAGAAATCATTTTATTACCGGTCATTGATGTATATCATTAATAAACGTGAGGCTACTCACCAATAATGATAATGAGTGTCAAGGTACCCAGTACAATCTAAAAAGTGCGAATAGATGAGCTGGAGTCGAAAACCTGTAAGAATCTATTAGTCAGGAGACAATGATGGTTTCCCACTGTGGATAGTAAAGGATCTACCACTGATGACTGCAAACCCCAAGGTACTACCAAATGGACCTAGATCTTTGCCCCAGAGCAATGAGTCGTAGTCGATAAGGAAAGATCTGCTAGAAGGAAGGCATTAAGGCATCCTTCATCAATCTAGCATGAGTGTAACTTGTAGGCCAATAATGTGGAAGGAATCAGATGAAAAAAAGATGTAGTAACCCGACCGAAGCATGTTTCCGGTGTACACAAGATGTGGCTAACGCATGACAGAAACCCCCTGAACCAACCAATAATGAAATTTGTCATAGAGGCGAGGTATCCCCCAATAGGGTCAAATGAAAACCAAGGTATTGCGCAAATCCCAATGTGTGATAGTGTAAGTTGATGTCGAACACAAGGGAAACCACTTAGTCAAAGACCCATGATACTGATCGATGCTGAGCACAAGGTGACCTATAAATAATGAAAATAGGGCCAGTGTGCGTCTCTAGGCTTGTCCTCAGAGCAATATGTCATCGTCGATAAGGACAAGACCCACCAACAAGAATTCAATGGAGACCTTCTCAAACCGGCACGAGTAAAGGACCAATATAGATGATGTTATGATAGACAAGACACTGACAACCAGGGATGGCCGACTAAAAAATGAGTCAAGAGACACCACAGAGAGGCCGACTTAGGCTAACTTCCCTTGAACAAAAGCACAACTCAATGTGACTATGTGGCAGCATATGATGACTTTGTATAAGTTCGTCATGTAGGAGGCATGAATGAACCCTCCATATGATTGGAAGAGATAACCAATCAGGGGAGAACTGACTCAATAACAAGTTTAAGGAGTACCTAAGTCAAACTAAATCCCACCCAAATGGATGAGACTTTGTTTTGAGTGCTTTGTTCAAGGGCGACATGACTGACTCTAGCTACCAACAATAAGTGGAAATATTGTCCCGTTCCCACTCTTTTTGGAATATATAAATTTTTTTGTCTTTTTCTTTAAGCTGGAAAAAGAATAAAAGAATGATACAGTACAATGGAAAGAATGAGTGTTGGTGAAGCAGATGATCTAGTTCTTGGGATTAGAACAATCCTATGCTCAACGCAGGGGGGTGAAAACTAGTCAAAGACACTCAAAGGTGGGTTCCTTCCACGGGTCAAGGTGTGCTAAGCTGGAGAAGTCAAGGGCATGCAACTTTTATTTTGCAGTCGACATGGTCGAAATTTGGCTTAAACATGAGTCCAAGTGAGGCCAGCTCAAGGCCAAAAGGTGCAAATAGTCAAAATGCAATGCAGTAGTACAACTCAACACAAAGGAGCCTCTAGGGTATAAGGCCAGAACGAAGCATAGAAACAAAGAGGAATGAGTCTTCATCACATAAGTCATGGTAGGACTATAGACGACTCCCAATCCTACTCAAATCGAAGAAGCATGGGAAACATATGTCAGTGAGGTACTAACTACGATGCCCATGAAAAGGATGGCTCTGCCATCGTGTCATGATTTTAAAAATAAGCAAGTGAAGATGGTTTATGAACCATAACATTATGGGATCGACCCTGCAAGTGTATCGAGAAATGGAGGCTATAATGCATAATGCAATGGAAAAATGGTTTTCCTAACCTTTATACCACTGAGAAAATGATACCTGCCATGATGGGTCAGTGGTCATGGAACTGTCTCGAAACTGCCGAAAAAGCGTCCAAAATGTCCTGAAAATCAAACCATTCTTGACATTCAGAGCTCCCAAGTACCAAGTTACATGAGACAAAACAAAATCAAGTTTTGAAAAAATTTTGCATTTCCAAAGCCTATAAAATAGTTTTTGGAGCAAAAGGAGCAAACTTTACCATATGCCAAATTCAACCATTCAAATCCTCCCTAAATCACTAGCTAACCCTTAAACTTATCTTGCATTCAATTGTGACTAGTTTTAGAATTTTTAATTCAAGTTTTACCATTGAATTATTGCTAAAAAATAAATCACCGTGTATACGCAGGTTGGCTATGAGCAACCCGCATATACGCAGGCCCTAGACGCGACTGTGTATGAAATGGACCCGCGTATACGCCGCGAAAACTTCAAAACAAAAATCTAATGGTAAAAATTTGTTTTTCTTCAGGATTCCAGTCACTTGGAGAGAAAGAGAGCATGCCTTAGTGGATGATGAGGTTATGAACGATCCTAATGCCTTGGATGCCTTAAGAGGATGCGGTTTGCTAAAGTTCTTTAAAATGCCAAATATAAAAGCAAACACTCGCCTGCTCGAAATGCTCATTCACTACTGGAGCATCGAGGATGACTCGTTTATGATTGATCAGATGCCACTCAAGATAGAGGTTGAAGACATTTATTTCATCACAGGCCTTTCCCAGAGGGGAGAGGTGGTACATTCCACGGGCATATCACGAGGTAGTCTCTCGATCGAGGATTACATACATATTGCCCGGGACATCCAAAAAAGGTTAGAAGTCAAATTCCAATCAAGCATGTGGAGAGTTTAGCACTAAGGATCATCTTGTTCACTATAGCCAGAGTGAATGGATCAGCTTCTTTGTGCGAGGATTCACGGCTAGCCATGAGCTTGGCGGTAGACTGTCTCACCACTGTGTTTGACTGGTGTACTCCACTTCTTGCCAATCTCAAAAGCCAGCTTACGTCTATCAAGAAAGGTCAAACCAAAAAATTTGGATATGGAACCATTTTGTGCTATTTCTTCTTTGAGAGGGTCCCAACACTCCATCATAGAGTATCAATTTCGATTAGCACCCTATGAGATCCACAAATGGCCAGGTGGGCTGACTTGATGAAACAACTAGGAGGTGGGGATGTTCCACGGATTGCATTCGACGATGACTTCTTCTCCTAGTGGGAGCAGCAGATCATTGTCGTAGATGACTACCCTTATGCTGGGTTGGACTTCCGAGGAGATCTATATCTAGCTTTATCACCAACCACAGCATGGGGTAATATAGGTAAATGTTTTTTGATTTTATGATTTTTATGATTTTTTATAATTTTTCAAGTATAAAAATAAACTTTGAAAAATATTTTTGATAGGATTCAAATGACTAATATGATGATCATGTTCCAGATATTGGGCCAGTGCGACCAGATGGGTTCCCAAAGCATGGACGTCATGGCTGAGGTGCCAAAGAGGTGGCTATGGAGATAGAGTGACTTCTACACACAGTTCAGCGGCACTTGGTGAGACTAACTCACCGAGTACCAATGGAGGTCCTAGAGGATCTCCCTATAGATATGCAGTGTCATGTGGTTGGCATGCCATGAAACTGGGTTCGCACTCTTAGGCGTGTGGCCAAAGCAGTAGTTACCTACCTAGCCGCTCATCCTGAGCTGGGGCATTAGATGTACTAGACATGATTATGGGCATTTGAGTCCCAATTTCCGTATATTATTTTGGACACACTTATGTACACTCGAGATATTTTATGACATATATATACAGTTCGACTTTTTAATGCTTGATTTTATTGTGATGAATGAATGATGTGCTAGTCTAATGCTTTATTAGCGATAGAATCGGCTAACCAATTATGAGATCTTGGAATGTGAAAATAATTAATGTAAGTAAATGATCTTTGCAACAACCTCACTCTTAAATACTAGCGATATAAACATGGATCCCTTACCTGATAATGTTATTCAATTGTGATACTATCAATTGTGAATCAAGATAAACTACCAATGAATCGATTTCATAACAAATTGCTCCAGATAGTAAATTAATGACAGTAGTATACTCAACCATATTATTTGAAGTGGGACCAATGCATACTCCCCTTGACACCATCAACTGACCAGTTGGATAGTAGAGTACCCAAGCTGTGAAAGCGAGGTTTTGAGTGTGTCGACTAGCACCATTGGCGAATCCAAAATAGACCAGGTCATCCATCAACACTTGTCACAGCAGACCAAAAGTGTCGATATCAAAAAACTCCCGATAAGATATGTACAAACATACAAAATGTACAAACAAGCCATTACCTAGTTTCTACTTAAGCAAAGTACTTCTTGAGGTAGAGCCCATTTCGGGGCTCTGCCAACTTGTTTCCTTCAAAATCGACTAACTCATACGCCCCTTTTTCTAAAACTTATTTAATTATGAAGGGACCGTACCACATAGGCTTGAAATTTCCTACCCCCAAGGCATCCTTATCTTGGTCATAGACCAAGACAAGGTCACCTTTAGAAAATACTCAAGGACGGACAACTTTATCGTACTGAGTTTTAACCCTTTTCTTATGAGCCTCATTGATTCTGTCAGCATCTCGACACTACTCATCGAGATGTTCCAAATGAAGGAGGCACTCGTTGAGACTAGAATTCTCTAGAAGGAGCTCAATAGCTAACTTAAGAGATGGAATTTCATATTCAATAGGAAAGATAGATTACGTCCCATAAACTATCTAAGAAGGTGTAAAACCTGTAGCAGTCTTTACGAAGGTTTGGTATGCCCAAAGAGCCGGATACAACATAAGATGCCAATTGGACTGATTTTTGTCAATCGTCCTTTGCAGGATCGTCTTAATGGTTTTTTCCATTGCCTCGACCTGTCCATTGGCCTGAGGATAATAAGGAGATGAGTTCTCCTGCCGAAAACCCAATTTAAGACCCAATCCAGACATTAGTTGGTTCTGGAAATGACTGCCATGGTCAGTGACAATCTCTCTTGGGATACTGAGCCTTGAGATAATCTGATTAAAAGGGAACAATGTTGTTGTTTCACAATCGTTTTTATAAGTGGGCATGGCCTCAGCCCACTTTGTGAAGTAGTCTACAACCATGATAATGTACTTGTGATTCGCTGCTGAAGGCAGATTACAAGTTGTAAAATCAATACCCCGCTTAGTAAAAGGACCAACAGTGACAATGGGAAAAAGAGGAGCTAGATGTGCGCACATCCTTCGAGTATAAACTTGACAGGGGTGACAACATTTGATCGCTTCAACACAATCTTTGAAGAGCAGAGGTCAAAAATAGCCAGAACGCAAAATACATTGGGTTGTAGCAACCCCTAAAAGATGACCACCACAAGCTCCACTGTGGTAGTCATTGAGCACTAACTCTTCTTCCTCTAGGGTTAAACAGCACTGAAGAATTGAATCAACCCCTCGACGATATAATGTATCACCAATGATAACATAATTTTTAGCCAGGTGATGTAATTTTCGGCATTCATCCTTAGAGAAAGTAGAGGGAAACTTTGAAGTCTAGAGATAGACAATGATATCTCCATACCAAGGGTTGAGTGAAGAGATGAGGAATAAATGTTCGTCGGGAAAAATTTCCTCATAAATAGTATCCTCTCCACAAGGTAGCTCAGAAATTAACTTGGCAAAAACCATAAATTTCTTAGACTTGGCGAACAAGAACTCGAGATAGAATTCTTGTAAAATGACTATCCATCTATTATATTTGCCCCCAATCAGTCGCCTATTGAGGAAAAATTGAAATGGATTGACTGCCGCTAAGACAAATGTTTTGCGTAGCAAGATATAATGGTGGAGCCGCTGGACAGCATGGACAGCTTTGCAGGCCAACTTCTCAATAGGATAATAGTGAAGTTCATGACCTATCAAGCCTCGGCTCAAATAATAAATCACATGCTCTGTGAGAGCATCATCTTCTTGAACTAGAACCATGCCTATGGTTGATTCTGCTCCAGCGAGAAATAAAAAGAAATCCCTACCATAATCTGGTGGACTCAAAAGCGATGCAGAGACTAATGCCTTTTTCAAGGCATCAAACGACCGTTGCGCAAAGTCGTCCCATACATATGGAACTCCTTTCCATAGCAAATGCATAAACCCTTTAGTGATCTTGGCATAATTCGCTATAAATCGTCTTAAGAAATTAGCCTTCCCTTGAAGACTTTGAAGTTGTTGAATTAAGGATGAGGGAGGCAACTGAATTATTGCCTCTACCTTGAAGGGATCAACCCTAATCCCTTCACTTGACACAATGAACCCTAATAACTGACCAAATGTAACCGTGAAAATTCACTTAGTGGGATTCAACTAAATTTTGTAAGATCAACATCACTCAAAAACCAATCGAAGGTGACTAGGGTGATTAGTTATCTTTTGAGAACGAGTAGCTAGATCGTCCAGGTATGCTTCGATGATATGTTTAATGTCATGGAAAGCATATGACATGGCCTACTGGAAGGTAGCTCCAGCATTTTTTAGACCAAAAGGCATCTCTCTGTATGCAAAGGTACCCCAGGGACATATAAAAGTTGTCTTATTCTAATCTTCCGAATGGATAGAGATCTGATTATAACCGGAAAAACTATCCATGAAGGAGAAAATCTCATTACCCACACACTCATCAAGAATCTAATCAATGAATGGCGTGGGGTAATTATCTTTGGGACAAGCTTTGTTTAGCTCCCTAAAGTCAATGCATACTCAGATTGTTCCTTACCTTTTATCCACAGGGACTGGATTAGAAACCCAATCGGTAAGAGGAACAGGGTATATGAAACTCGCCTTGAGAAGCTTCTCTACTTCAGCTGTAATGGCTGTTGATTTCCTAGGATTAGCTGGTTGAAGCCTCTGAAAAACCGATTTGGCATTTTCATACGTCTTGATCTCATGTTGAACTATGGATGGATCAATGCTAGGCATTTCTTCATAAGACCAATCGAATACATCTCAAAATTCCTTAAAAAGGTTGATGTAAATTTGAATTTCTTCAGGGGAACATTCGGCTTCAATGAAAAGATTCTCACTCACATTAGGGTTCCTAGAGATGTTTATAGATATCATTTTTGAAATCACCGACATATTAACTTTGGCACGAAAGTGTGCTAGAGCCAAAGGGTTTGATACCATACAAACATCCCTAGTAAACAGCTCGGAGAACCTACATTCTACTTCCTGCAACGGAGAAAGAAAATATGAATGATGGTGTAAGTCTTCCCAAGGTCGATCTACACCCATCATCACTTCTAGGATTGCTTCTTCGGATGGTAAAATTGTATATAAGAAGTCCATAGCGGAGGTACAATCAAGGGTCCAGGCTGGGGCCACATCACCATCTAAGTCCCCCTCAGATAAAGGAGTAGAATGGTTATCTGCAGAGTTAACGATAGACTGATATCTAAGCTCTGCTGTAGACATAGGAAATGCCATTCCACTAACTTGTCCTTCAACTAATGTGGTTGTAGGTGAAGGTAAGGTCCAAGGGTCTAAAAAATAATGAGTTCGGAAGAATTCTTCTCGTGAAGACTCCTTGGATGATGAAATGACATTGATTATAGCAATAGGAGAGGGAAAATCAAAGGTACCCATCAATGAAGAATACATCCCAACTCCTAAATTCTCAGTAGGCAAATGAGGGTTATCCACTAAAGGAACAGTAGAATCAGAAGTTTCCCTAAGATCAGCTAGAGAATAATCAAATTGATCAACCTTAATGATTTTCCCCTCATGAGGAAAGCAAATGACATGAAACAGAGTCGAAACAACAGCATCCATTTCGTATACCCAATTCTTTCCTAAGAGGATATTGTAATCTAGGTTAGCATCAATGACTTCTACTTCGATATTAATGACCTTCCCCCCAACACATATGGGAAAGGTCAGATAATCCCATGCAGCCTATGAGAATGTCCATCAAATACAGTCCGGAGGGTAAGTGAAGGAACAACCGAAGGCAATCCAATGGCTTTCCAGCATGACATTGACATGACGCACATGGAAGCTCCTTCATCAATAACGGTACGAAAAATGTTAATTTTCCGGTATGCAGACTTTATTTGAAAAGCCATATGATGAGGGAGTCTCTTTTTGACATTAAGCATGTCGAAAGTGAGCACTAAAGAGTTATTTGGATCAACTGCCCCTATCACCAAAAGCAAAGCACTTCGTTGAGTTGGACACGACTAGAGAACCTCTAAAGCAGACATGTTGCATGGACTCTGAGCCAGATCCTTGACAATGGAGTAATTCTGGGTGGACCTAGCATTAGGATTAATAGTTGCGCGTTTAGCGTAACCTTTTGGTATCCGTGGTATAGTCTCGATAGGGGGTTGCTCAATATGAAGGTCGGTATTTCTGAGAGTAGTTTTGTCCTTGGAAGTTTTAGCTTCACCGTAATCACATGACCGAGTGGCCACATGGACATTAGAACCCATCATGAAAACATTTGATAATTTCTCCCCTTCCTGGATGCCCCCCGCAGAGGTACCAGGATTTGAACTTGTGCCAGCAAGTAGTTGCTGCCCTTGGGGAAAAGGGTTGGTTAAGATAGCTTGAGAGTTAGAAGTCCCTTGCTACCCTAACAAGCACTGAGTATCTTGAATCTTTGGGAAGAGATGAGTTAAATGGTCTCCACTTCATAGCTTGCATGGAAACTTAACTTTCTTTCTAGACCCATTTCCACCACCACCAGCATTATTTCCAGGTTTATTTACATCAGTCTTCCCATCTTCACACTTTTTCTTACCTCGTCCTTTCTTTTCCCATTGGAATTATGATTTCCTTTGGGGTTGGAAGATTGTATGGCATTAATTGAAGAGGGTTGAGAAGATGAAAGGTTAGACGATGTGACCTGGTTGTTCGTAGCAGTTTGTAAAGACAACTGCGGCAATTGGCTCAACAAGTTCACCACATTTGTGACTACAGATCCAACGATACCATCTGCATGGGGACCTGGCTTCGACTTGGATATATCAAACTTAGTCCCAGGAGCATCTGGAAAGATTTTTTGTAGAATTCCAGACTGAGAGTAAATCAATTCTTACTACTGGGCCCTAAAAATAGCTTGTTCCTCAAAGTAGACTTCAGACAGGGAGACATCCTTAGAGATTTCAGGTTGTAAAGATTTCAAAAACCATTCAAGATAGTATTCTAGGGGAATTTTGGCCTTAATTAGCCTCTTTCTCTGTCTCCATTCTTGAATATGATCAGAAATGTGGGTTGCCATGTCCTGATGAAAATTGGCCAGAATTGTAGTTTCGGCATCATAACGGACAGGCAACTAGAAATGATTTAGGAAAATGTTAGCCAAATCGGTGAAAAATGTAAAGCTTCCCCCTGGAAACTCTATATACCACTTGGTCGCATTGCCATTAAAGGTGCGTTGAAAAAGAGTCAACCTAATCGATTCATCGATAAGGAAGTTTGATCAGCACCACAAATGGAATGTGGTTACATGGTTGCCCGGGTGTTCACCACCCTTCCCCTCGAACTTAGGAATGTCTGAAGGGAGTTTGGTTGGGACCGGAGGCCAAGACGAATTGTATTTGATTGGATCATTTGTTAATTTTGTGAGATCTGGCAAGTTCAATGTTGCCAGAAAAGGAAGCCTAGGAGGACCTTGGGGATTCCACCCAGACTGGGTAGAGCTCCCGAAATTCTGAAAATATTGGCTTGGATTTTGGAAGACACCGGGCTGCCCAAAGTAACCAGTAGAACCAGTTGAACCAAAAGGCGAACCTTTTGATCCGGAAAAACTCAGAGTTTGACCAACTCCGGCTGAAAAACCTCCATAACCAGCGAAGTTCCCTCACAAAGGATTATAAGGAGTGGATAACCCCTGATAAGGATTAAAAACAGAAGTTAAGGGAGGAATACTTCGAAACGAGCTAACTGTGGAGTATGGCCTATTCCCTTGTTAGCCAAAAAGCAGATTCCCAGTTCCCATGCCACTAACCGCAGGGTTAGTCCAACCTTGGAAGGGATTGTTGCCTTATCCTGTAGAAGGAAATGGCATAGATCCTATCATCAGGTTGGAATGTGGTATATGACCACTTCCAAAAGGAAAACCCTAAAATGAAGTTGACCCACCCATCATGGATGTGGAGGCACTAAATGGAACTGACGGAATACCCTATGAATGGGTGCCAAATGGGAAGAACCCAGAACTAAAAGCATTGGCTTGAGAATTTCCACTCGTAGAAGGAATGGAGGTAGACCCAACTAAAGATGTGCTAACAAAAGACACAAATAGAGATGCAGAGGGGATGGAAATAGTTCCTCCCCCTTGTACTAATGTTGGAGTCTGAATAGTTGTCGAACTTGTGGTAGAAGCCATGCTTCCAGTAGTGGCCATCAATGGTAAGTGTGTAATATGACCTGGACTTGACGGCCTATGTGTCAGAGTCCCAACGTATTGTAATACGTCTGGATAGTTAGACAGTAGAGGAGAATTTGGAGCTGCTAATGACTCTGGGAGTTCTTCTACCTCTATGCTATCTTCCGTTTGAAAGAGAACTCGAGAAAGAACTGCAGTGTTCCTCTCTAGTTCTGCGAAAGTACCAGGCCTATGTTGAACACTAATGCCCCCGAGAGGAGGATCAATCCCCGATGCGTTAGCTGCCACGGGATGAAACCCACCAGTAGTATTACCTCTATGCCTTCTAGGAGAAGGCTCTAAACTTGTTGGTGAAAGACCATGAAGTCTTCAAGACCGTCTAGGTGATCGGTCAACCACTTTGAATTTTTTATTAAGATTTAATTCAAGACTCAAGAAAAAATGAAAGCTAGGCCAACTAAGAGCATAGAGCACACACTAAGAAGTCCATAAAAGATGTCAGACAGTCAAACAACTTTCAAGTATTTCTGCTCCAAGTGATGAGGACCGAACACCAAAATACAAGAAATTGAAGTAAGGGACCTTCCAAAGATAGTCTGGGATAATGACGGCCTAGTCATACTAGCGAAGGTAATAGAGGAAGTTACGCTGATCTCCTAACGACGGTCTACACCGGTGCAAGCCCCCAAGCTTCACAAGGGTGCCCTCCAATAGTACTGTTGAGAGTGATACAATGTCGACCTTAGGTACCACAAGATTCCCCTCCATAGCCACCTATGTAGATCACTAGGAGAAGCAACTAAGGTTACCAACTCATGTCAGAAGCCAGGCAGAATAGCCTTAAGGTAAGATCTGACAAGTAGGAGAGGGGGTATCTCTCTTCCTTATCTTCAAAAACCCTCATGCTTAACTCCTAGATTCGGAGCTTTCATAGTCTTCCTAATGCTATTGGATTTTCACTCACTATTTAGAATCCTACGTTTGACAGTTTAAATGGCCTTGGAGAGTTTTCTCTCCACTTGCCTAATCCAAGGCCCTAAAATATCCTAAAACTTGTTGGTGTGTCTAACTTGATAATTATAAGAAGCTCTAGTGTATTTTAGTTAGCGATTGTTTTTAAATGGGTTGTTCTTTAAGTCAAGGGATAAGCGGAAGTGAAACTTGTGGTGTTTTGACACAAAAGAAATTAATAAAAACCAAACTATATGCAAATGCACTTGTTTTGTTCTTCGACGAAAGAAATTTCTACTAGGTTCTAAGGAACTTCTAAGAAAGCAATAAATTCTTCTTTTCTTTTCTTCTACTCAAGCTTCACACTCACAAAAATTAACAAAACTATGGATGCCCTAAAAGATGCACAAATTTATCCTAATGCAATGAGTACATGCTGATGCAAGACTTAAGACTACTCTAAATCAAAGAATCAAAGTAACTTGTTTATCAATTGTGGTTTGCCACTTAAGATGTTTAGAAAGAATATAAGTTGCTAATGCTAATTTTCGTCCAAACATTAAAAGAAAGTTTCAAGACAAAAAAAAAAATTGTCTTTCACTCGCGAAAAGGAAAGTAAATCCAAACAAGGCCAAAGAAAGCAAAAACTAAGTTTTCAAGAAATTTTCTTCAAAAGCAAAAACAAAAATGACTTTTCAAAAGTGCTCCAACTAAGACTGAAACTTTATGATTGAAGAATAGGAAACAAAACACTTTGCAAGTTTACAACACAAAATGGGTGAAAAATCAACAAAAAGTGTGTTTCAAGATGCTCTTAACAATCAGAAAGCAGCCCAAAAAGCTTGGTGACAGCGATCAAAAGATCAGGAAAGACAACTCTCAAAACTGTCATGCAACAACTCTCAAAAAGCAAAAAAAAAGTAAATGGTCATAAAGATGCAATTTTGACATGCAAATAAAAAGATCAACAAAACAAGATTTGCCAAAAAGATTGAGACCAATATTTCTATCCTGGAAGACCAGAACAACCAATATTCCCATAAAGAAATCTTGTGTTTAAACAAAAAGTGATGATGCTTGCAACAAAACAAAACAAGACCAATACTCTCTACAACAGGAGAGAATTTGAAATCACAAACTTGCTGTAAAAACAAAGAATGACACAGAAAAGTAACTATTCAGGAAAGACCCAGACCAGGAAACAAATCTTTAGAAACAAAAATATTTGAAAAATATTGAGAATTTTAGGGTATACATGACTGTGTTGATGCACAACTGCGTGTATATGTTATTCAACCTAAGGAAACCTGCATATACGCGAGTTCACTTAAGGAAACTTGCGTATATACACATATGTAAACTAGAAAAATAGCGTATATAAAAGATCACAAGGAAAAACAAAAAAAAGTCTGAAGAAACTGATCAACTTACAGTGCAAGTTTCTACAGGAATAGACTACACAGTTAGAGCAAGAAAATAAATAGTTGAACCGTGATTGGCTTGATCAAACCCAAACTAGGAACAACAATATTGTTGTCCCCAATGGAGTCACCAATTCTTTTTAGGGATAAATTCCCCTAGGGTCTTGGGTTGATACCCTAGCAGATCGAAGGTTATCTACAAAGAAAAACAAGCATTCTACATAGCCATGATGCTAATATAAATAAACTACATGAAGAAAGGTGCACCTGGGGGTCCTTCATTTGGGAAGATCCAGCTAGGGTCCAAACCCTCTTGGAGTTCTTTTTAGTCCCTCAACTTGCAAAACAATCAATTCCAAAAAGCATAGCAGTATATTGACCAAGCATCATAAAGAAATCATCTTCATATCATATTTAAAGGTAGTTAATTATATAATTAAAACAACCATTCATATGTGAATCATAAAATTGATATCATAAACATGAAGAAGATGTATATCAGGAACAAGAGAAGTGTTTTTCTTGTTATAGATAACTAAAGTACAGAAAGGAATGATTTCACCTGAGTCTTCCTTTTGCAAGCTCCAAGTGGAACCATCCTCTAGATTCGTCCAGTCTCGAGCCTTCAACAAACTCCTTCCATGACTTACTCCAAGATATCTCAAGTAGTGGAAAGACATCATAACTCAATGAAACAAGGGTTTCCTGTAATGGGGGATATGCTAGAAGCACGAGGATCTTCAGGCCTAGTCAGGGATAATCTCAGAAGAGTTATTTTTCTCTCTGTCTTCTCCTCCTTAGGCCTTCCCATTGAAGCCTTTTTATACTTCTCCCAAAGTATTTTTTTAGTTGGGAATTCGTTGGGAACAGTTGGGCCACAGGCACTAATAGGTAATCAACAGGTAAAACCTGTGATCTCCACCCGAAATTAAGGATATTTAATTTTTTTAAATGTTTTAAGACATATATTCCGGTTGGGTATACACAGACCCACGTACACACATGTTATGCTCAGGGCAGTGTCGCATATAGGGAATAAGACATTGTTTTTTAAGTATTTGGACCTGGTCTGGAAGGAGGAGTTGCCCTAGGCCATGAGTGTAGCATCACAAATATCAAGAGTGAGATTTGGAGCTATAACACCTCTTGATCCTTGAACCTGCAAAACAACCAATTCAAGGAAGCATAGCAATATATGGACAAATTCTCATATAGAAATTAGCTTCATAACTTATTGAAAGATAGTTACTGATACATTAAAATAATTATTCATATTTAAACCATAACAATAACATCATATGCATAAAGAAGATTGATTTCTGGAACAAGACAAATGTTTCTTTATTGCAGATAACTAAAACAAAGCAAGGAATGATATCACCTGAACCTTCCTCTTGTTGGCTCCAAGCGGAACCGTCCTGTGGGTCCGTCCAATCCCAAGTCTTCAAAAGGCTCCTTCCATGACTCACACAAGGATATATCAACTAGTGAAATGACATCATAACTCAAGAAAACAAGGGTTTCCTGTAGTGGGGTAAGTGTTGAAAGAATGGGGATCTTCATACTTGATCAGGGATAATCTTAACAGAGTAATTCTTTCTCTTCTCTCCTCCCTTAGGCCTTCCCATTGAAGCCTTTTTATACTTCTCCCAAAGTAGTTTTAGTTCGGAATTCATTGGGAACAGTTGGGCCACAAGCACTAATAGGTAATCAACAGGTAAAATGCATGATCTCCACTCGAAATTAAGGAGATTTAATTTTTTTAAGTGTTTTAAGACATATATGCGAGTTGGGTATACACTAACCCACGTACACACGCATTTAGCTCAGGGCAATGTCGTGTACATGGAGTGAACATTGTTTTTTAAGTATTTGGACCAATTCTAGAAGGAGGGGTTGCCCTAGGCCATAAATGCAACATCACAAATATCAAGAGTGAGATTTGGAGCTATAACATATGTGGCATTCCCTGAGAGGCCTCTTGGTTTGAGAGATATTCAAGTTTGAAGTAAAAGACCCCAATTCATGGGCTAAACCCCCATGCATGGTGACATGACACTACCATAGAATAGCAATTATTGAACTCAAGAAAGAAGGGTTCCTCCATTGTAGATGTCGTTACAATATTTCATATAAAGACCTTAAGTATTACAAGGGGCCTTAACCCTTCTCAAATGTTAATATTGTCTCCAAGGGCTAATGCTTGTGTCCTAAGAAATTAAAATTTAAACATCTAATTAATAAGAAATCTTGCAACGTTTACTGTTGTGAATCCATTCTCCTCCAACGACTACTCTTCCTGAAGCCCCTTCTAATTTGAGATTAGTCTATAAAAAGATATCTATATGAATTATCCAGCCACACACAAAAATGAAATATATTTAGTAATATAACCTCTAAAATATTTGGCCCTCTGAGGTAAAACGTAGAGATCAAGAGAGAGGAAAGGGTTTGGATATTTGTCTTTTGTTTGGAGGTTCAATTTTCTTGGAAGTCACCTTACAAGAAGTAGAGTGAAGTTCTGAATAAGGGGATTACCTCTAAAGGTTAACAAAATGTTTTTATTACATACCATCTAAACTTTGAACTTGTGATTATCAACTTTGTCCTTGTACAACAATGTCAAAATAAGGGTTTTTATTGTATTTAATTTCTAGTTTATGGGATTTTTTGGGGCATTAGTTTAATTATAAGAGTCAATTCCTTATTGTATATCTTTGGCCATCATCTAGGGCACAAAATCTTAGAAAAACAAGGAGCCTTCAGACCTAAAAAAGGATGCCCTTTAACTATGCTTAAGCCCTAGTTATAGATCAAGGTTTTCAATTGAAGGTAATCCAAAGTTTTGGGCACTTATTCACTAAGGCAACAAGGGTATTTTCCTCAAAAATATTTCTCCAATAGTGGTTATACTTGTGGCTAGGGCATGCTCTTATTATAGAACAACGAAAGGATTTGTATTGGAGTTTGAGGATTGGCTTTTTCATAATTATTGTAGCCTATGCTATGCGTCCACTATCTTAAAGCTTGGCCAGATTGTAGTGCTTAAAAGGTGTATGTTTGACCTATTAACAATGTGGATTAAGGACTATATATACATATATATCTATTAAGTAAAGTTGAACTAAGAAACAATTTATACACTCACTTGACAGATATTATATGTTCTAGGATTTCTCTAAGTCAATTTGAGCACATATAGTATACTAAAATGAAGATTGAGTAGTTATGGTCAATTCTAGAATTATCTACAACAGTATGGAAGGATTGCAACTCATGTTAAGTTGAACAAATTCAAGTATCAATATGCACTAATTTAATGATTGATTGTATTCACCATTATCTACAGCCTTATCTCTATTCACATACAAACTTGTGGTTAGAAACAATGTTAAATTCAAATTTCAATTGCTCAGAAATAATGTAGAAATATATACATATATACATACCTATTCCAGTGTGAAGCTGACATAAACAACAACTATAACTTGTGGTGAGAGGTCTGGTTATGAGAGTTTATTATCAGTAGTTTAGATACAATAGTCACTCTTTTGTCAAAACATCGGCAGCAATGCTTTGTAGCAAACATAAGTGTTTTATTAGAAGGATTAAAGCAACATTGTTTATTATACTACATCTATGTATGCACTTGGAAGATATCACTGTGTCACTTATAAGCTATAGTATTGCAATAATTTTTTGATCAACCTTTGATATGCTAAGAACCCTTGCATGATAGTGACATACGAGATTAATATGACAATAATTTTCATAAAAATATACATGATAATGGTTAGGTTTTCTACTAGAAATTGAGCAAGTATAGACTAGGCAAGATGTGATAATTATTTTAGTGCTTTGCATATATAATCGTGATTAAGGTTTTACATTGTGATTAAGTAGAAGAAACATTAATCTACATGAGAGTGCACTTTGTATTTGATAGTATATTTTGGTACTTAACATTATTACTTGTACATGATAGTATTAATCTACATGAGAGTGCACATTGTATTTGATAATATATTTTGGTACATGGTAGGATTTCTTTTGTATAACAGCAACACCGACAATGTATTATGCAATGATTAGTTGATGTGGAAACTAGGGTTTGGCAGTACAAATAATGTAGAAACAAATTCTTGGGTTTGATATATGGTTTGCGCAGTGATTTTATTTGGCATTATGTTTGAGCTAAGGCAGGTTTGGTGAATAGTCGTTGAAGTATAGTGATCAGATTAAGCAATGGGGCTTCCATGACTTGATGTGATATGCATATCGAGTAGAGTAGAAACCTTCATTATATTTTCCTTATATTGATTCAGAGCATAGTGGGATCTAGTCTGAAAATTATGAAACGTGGTCCACTGACTCTTCAGGGTGGTAGGGTGGTGTGAGACAATTGATTGGAGTCACCTTCAAGTTGGAGCCTGAGAACACTTTAAGGTGGCATGGTGGTGCCAGGGAAAGTTGGAGCCTACAACAAGGCATCAGAGCATCCTTTGAGTGGGAGCTAATAAAGCACAGGGCATTAGAGCATCCTTTGAATGGGAGTTGATAAATTATATGGTGTCGGAGCATTTGTCTAGTAGCAGTTGGTAAATAGGGCATCAGATCATCCTAAAGTTGGATCCTCCTTCAGTTGGAGATGAAAACTTGATGAAATTATTATTTTTAAAGATGAAAAATATTAAGAAGCATTAAGTTTTTTTGACCAAGAGGGGGTTTTCCACCTAAAACCCTTTGTGTCTATTGTGACTTATTTAATGGTGTCATTTACTGATTTTATATATGATATTGATTAATGTTAAATAGTGTTGAATATTAACTAACGCTTTGAAATATTAACAAATTGTTGACTGCTAAGAAATATTGATTCACCCCCTCTCAGTATTTACAACACACTATTCACTAGTGATTTCGACAACTAGCAAGACAACAACTTAACAAAGCACATAAAAAAGTTGTTGGGTCCCTATAATACTAGTGATTACACCATTACTATTGTACTTGTGCCCCTTATTAATATTGTTCTGCCCCTATTGTCCCCATATTGTTATTATTGTGCCCCATAGAATCCCTCTATTGTCATTTTTGTGGCTTTATGTTATTATTGTTAGGTCGGCTGGGTTATATTGTGACTCCTTAGACTCCTATATATAGAAAGGAGATTTTATCCAAGAATTGTTCATTTATGTAATGTAAAGTAGGTTGCCCCCTCGAAGAGGCTGACTTCAAAGGCGTGGATCTATCTTTTCTACCTTTTCTAGAACTGGTTTCATAACATTTGGTATTAGAGCTTTGGATTCTAGGGTTTCGTTACTCCAAACAGGTCATCGTGGCATTTTCACTATAGCTTTCTTTCTGCAATGTTTCAAAAGCTAAAAATAAAAACCATTTGAGAAGACATCACACTGAATCTCAGGTCCAAATTTTAGAGCTTTTCACACTATATTTTCAGAGATATGAACTGAGGAAGTTCGTCCTTTTCCAGAATCTTGAATTACATTCAAAACATGTGACCTAGGGAAAATCGTCATAACTTTCTCTCTGAGCATCAGATTGAAATTTCATAAGAAGGTGTGGAAAGAGGACAAATTGTAGTTTCTTGTATATATTTTTCAAAGCCAAAGGTCAAAACAGGGACACGTGGCACGTCGTACAAGTTAGCTCTAGTGAATTAGTCTATAATTAGGTCACTGTGGGAGATTTGGCATAACTCTTAATTGGAGAATCCAATTGGGGTTAGACTAGTGGCATTGGGAAGAGGACACAGAGGGCTACCGCAGGTCACAATTTCAGAACTGGACGATCCGAAATTATAGAGATACATCAGAGGTGATATCGAGCTCCTACAAAGTGAAAAAAGGTGTGTATATTTTTTTAAATGTTTGCTTAAGCTTGGTTTGAAAAATTATTTTAAAGGAATTCAAAGGGCATAGTGAAGCATTATTATCAGTAATTGATACCCCAAAGAAAGAAAATGGAAACACCTAGTAGGCAACCTGAAAGCTCTAACATGACTCATGAAGAAGAGGAAGAAATGCAACAGGATATATCAAAATTACGATACCAAGTGCAACAAGTGTCACTTGCACAAAAATGTGTAGAAGCTAAGATGAATGACGTGGAAGCTAAGATGGATGATCTAAAGATAGATTTGAAGACAGACGTGGAAGAATTGAAGATAAATATGAATAAGTTGCTACAAGAAAGGGTCACTAAGGGTGAAAGGGTAGTAAAGGAAACTCATGATGAGAACAAAAGAAATGTTAATCATGATTCCATAGACTCTAATGTTGGATGAAGACCCACCATATTCCAAAAATCGATATGAGGAAGTTTGATGGCAAGGATCCCGCAACATGGATATTACAGATGGAGCAATTTTTCGATCTCAATAATGTGCAAAACACACAAAAGGTACGTATGCAACTTTATATTTGGAACCAAATCAGTTTGTATGGTATCAATGGCTTTGCTCTCGTAAACAATTTATCACTTGGGCAATTTTTACGGAAGAATTGATGGGACATTATGAGGATACAAAAAGCAACACTTTTTTTAGCCAATTGTTAAGTCTCAAACAAAAGGGTTCAATAATGGAGCACATTGAGGAGTTCCAAAAGTTGAACATAAGGGTAAAAGATATTCCAGAGGAGCATAGGATTGATGTGTGCATAGGGTCTTTAAAGGATAATATCCAACATGATGTTCGTCTTTGGGAACCTGATTCATTAGAGAAGGCATTCAAGTTAGCAAGAAAAATGGAAAGCAAAATTATGGCAACTAGGAAGCATACCACTCACAACTATAAAGATGGAAGTGTTGTTGCCCCTAGTCTTCCACAACCTATAAGGTTGACACCACAACAATTGGAAGAAAAAAGAGCAAAAGGCTTTGTTACAATTGTGATAGTAGCAAATACACTAAAGGTCATAAGTGTGCTGAGAAGAAATTATTCTACATAGATTGTGAAGAGGAAGAAGAAAAGGAGCAAGAAGGTTCAAAAGAAGAGGACATACTCCAAGAACAAAGCCTAGATAAAGAGGAAATGAATCCGACCATATCTTGTAATGCATTGGCAGGAATTACCTCCTCAAACCATCAAGATAGAAGGACAAATCAAGAAGAAAAAAGTAATAGTTTTGATTGATTCAGGAAGCACCCACAATTTTATTCATTGTAAGGTAGCAAAAGAATTGAATTGCTTCCTATATCCAGCACCAGAGTGTCAAGTGATGATTGCAAATGGAGGAACAATAATTTTCTCTGGAAAGTGCCATAATATCAAGCTATCCATGGGAGAATATGTATTGACTAGCCCAATGCTTTCCATTCCAATGGGAGGTGCTGATGTTGTATTAGGAGTCCAATGGCTACAATCCTTGGGTACAATAGCTTTTAATTTTCAAGAACTTTTCATGAAATTTTCTATGGAAGGAAAGGAAGTTTTATTAAGGGGTATTGCAGGGAAACGGGGAAAGATAATCAGCTCTAATGGTATGACAAAGCTTCTAAAAAAGGAGCGAAAAGGTGTAATTGCACAATTATGTTCACTAGATGTTTCCACATTGGAATCATCTATTTCTCCAGATCTCTAGATAGTGTTGGACAATCATTCCAAGGTATTTGAGACTCCCAAACGTCTCCCACCTATTCGTGATCATGATCATGCTATTCATTTGATTCCAAGAACTGTTCCTCCAAACATCAGGCCGTACAGATATCCCTATGCCCAAAAGAGTGAAATTGAA
>APFE031720262.1:36812-62801 GCA_000404065.3 Pinus taeda
CATTAAAATACACAAACCCAGATAATTTCAAGTTAAATTGGTTCATAAAATTTCGGAAATCATGCACTCTCACCTACAACCATTTTGTTTATATCTCATGATCCGTGCATCAAAACGATCTGATTTTTGGATCATAAAAGCATTAATATAGTTGAAATCTACTTGCACAATTTCAACAAAATCTGCTTTGTAGTTTTTTGGAAAATGGTTAATAAAAGTTGTTGTCATTTATATCATATTTTACTGCAACTTCATTATTATTCCTTCATCAAGACTGCTAAAATTGAATATTCATTAATTAAGAAAGAATTCATTTGTTCTATCCATTTCATGAGCTGGGATGAACAAATTTTATTGCTTGGTTAACACATGGGTTTTGTCTTTGGGTTGCATGAAGACGTGCAATATATTCAGTTTTTTGTTGCATGAGGACATGCAATATATTTGGTGTGGGGGTATGTTGGGCCATGAATATGACCACTTTGTAACACTTATTTCATCCATTTTTACTCTTCTCTATTATATCATTTCTTATAATTTATCATTTAAATCCATTTTATAAATGATTTATGCTCTTATGGATGGATATTATTTATCTTCCTTTATTTCTAATAAATTGATGATTATGCATGATTTTATCAATGATAGTTTTAATAAATTAGTTGTGACATTATTCACCATTTTTAGCCTCCAAGATAATTTCCAGATTGAAGATTTGATCATTAAAATATTCCAACTCAGAAATGTGCTGGAATAAGAAGTGACAGTTTTGTGGTTGAGATTCTGGGCAAATGAAGAAGAATTTGGAAAATATGGAACATGGGTTTTTTCCAGAATGGACCCAATTAATTTTAGCAAAGAACGGTTTGCTCAAATTCAGCTTGTATTGAGAAAAACGCAGGGTTCTTTGAGCATGATTTTCTTAGATTTGCTGTGTGGCCGTTTTCCAAATCTCAGCTGCAAAGCCAAATTTTCCGTGCTCTTGTTGAAAGATGGATGGAAATATATTTTCTTGTTAATGAATTGGTTGGAAACAATCCAATTTTTTAATAGAAATCATGTTGTAATTATCTCTTTTGTAACTTCGCTATGATCTCTCTCTATTTAAATGAAAACAGAGATCAGAGATGGGGATGGAAAAATGATGGAAAAATAATGGAGGATTAGAGATTCAGAATTGAGGATGGCTGAGAGAATCTAGAATTGGGAATGATGGATTCAGAATTATGATTTGAGAATTAGAGATTTAGAATTAGGGATTCATGATTCATGATAGAATAGGAGGAAAAGGAGATTGTTGCATTTTGTAATTCTCAAAGCTTCAGTTATTGTAATGATTTCACAGTTTGATGATTAATATATGATTTGGGAGTTGTTGTTCATTCTTCTCATCTGAAGTAGCCCAGCAGCATCCGCTGGTGGCTAAGGGCCCGGCCTCTGGTGGAGTACGCTGCTATTATGTATCATACCTTTACAATTTCTACCGTGTGATGGTTTGGTTTCATTTATATTTATCGTAATCATATTACTTTACTGTTTCGTATTGCTAGATTCCATGAATTGATATGTTTTATATACTCTATCTAAATTGCGTTGCTGCTCATTTCTTCCTTAACCGAGATCACTTCTTTTCGCAAGCATGTTATTGTGTCGTTTATTTCATCTTCAGAACTGCGTTGATCACTCTAGTAATTTAATAGTTTTCTGTTCATTACAGTTATATAAGTTTGGTTGCTCATTTCTAATACTTAATGCTGTTATTCATTTACTTTCTGCAATTATCTAAGCTTGCCTTTCATCATTCTTCTAGTTAGCACAATTGTCTCATTTTCATTAAGTTGTAGTAATATGATTGATATAATTCTTTGCACTTTCCAATTGGTTATTTAAGTGTTGTGTGTGAGATCAACAACTGTAAAGGACATTGGCTACGCTGCCTAAGTTCTCATATTGTGGATCTTTTTTATGTTTGATTTAATTTATATCAGTTAAACAAGGAATGAGTTATTGCTACTGTATCCCTGACTGATAAATTGTTGTAGTTTTCTGAGTGAATGATTTAAGTTTTAGATTGTTATGTTTCTTTTAATTGTAAGTAGATTTTATTTCGAGCATTCATTTACTTTTGTATTTTAAGAACTATACTGCAAAACATTATTCTTGAGTAAATAGCCGCCTCAGAATGAGTACACTCTTGGAATAAAAAATCATCCCTAGGTTGAAAATTAATGTGAAGATAATTAGGAGTTAAAAAGACACCTTTTTATTGCTCGACAGCGCCCAATGCGCCGCGCTTGCTCAGTGCGCCGCACCACCTGCTCTATGCACCGCGCCTGCCAAGTTTCTTCCAATTTCACCTTTACTCACCCCAAACGATTTTGTTTTACTTTTTCTGAGCTTTACACGTTTGGGGACATGATTTTTACATGAAGATTTCCAATTTTAAATTTTCCAAACTCATTTTCTTAATGTTTGAAAATGCCCTCAGTTACAAACTCTGTTCTTTGTTTCCATTGATTTTTGAGCTCATGATGAAACTGTTCTTGATTTTTGTAGGGATGACAGATGTTGAATTCGGCAAAGGATCAGGATAGCGCCTGGGCATCCCATGACTAAAAACTCTGAAAAATCACATATTTAAAAGAAAACAGATTTGATGATTTTTTCTTCAAAACTCTGTTTTGAAGAAGAACCGTTCTCAAGCATTATTGATGATGGGATTTTGCAATGGAAACTGTTTTGGAACCTCCCTATGACCTGTTGACTTTATTGGAAACTTTGAGGACTAAATCGACTAAATCCTAGACCTGAAAAGACCTAAAAATCTTATAACAATTCTTTGCTGACCGAAGGCCAAAACAGGACTATAAATTACCTTAAAATTGATTGGATAAACAAACCTGAGCCAGAATGGATAAAGCATGAGGGTAAATAACTGATAAGGCCCTTCCATCAGATTATGGCATGTCCCTAGCAGAATGCAACGGAGTGAATCGAGCGAGACACCTAAAGATGAAATGCAAAAAGAGTTTTGATCTCTGACGGAGGACTAACAAGACCGACTCTAACATAAGGAAGACAAAGAAGAGAGAGAGAGAGAGAGAGAGAGATGGATTTGGAGGGGGAGAGAGAGGGAGGAAAGAACAAAGACATAAAGATATATAGGTGGAGAAAGAGAGGGGGTGATAAGGGAGAGATGGGGAGAGAGTGAGGGAGAGAGGAGGGAAGATAGAGAAGAGGAGAGGAGAGAGATAGGAAGAGAAGGGGAAGAGAGCGAGAGAGAGGGAGGGAGATAGTGATAGATTTAGAGAGAGAGAGAGAGAGAGATAAATATTGAGTTGGCAAGGGAGAGAGAGGGAGGGAAGAAGAAAGGTAGAGAGAGAGAGAGGGAGGGAAGAAGAAAGGTAGAGAGAGAGAGAGGGAGTGATAAGAGAGATATGGAGAGAGAGTGAGGTAGAGAGAGAGAGAGGGAGTGATAAGGGAGAGATGGAGAGAGAGAGAGGGAGAGAGAGGGAGGGAGGGAGAGGAAGCGAGAGGGAGATAGAGAGATAGATACAGAGAGAGAGTGTGTATGTTTTGGGGGTCAGATCAAGAGGGGGAGTAAGAAAGGTGACCCGTAGATACAAATATAGGTATTATATAGTATTATATAGCCAGCCTATATCCATCTTAACCCTGGATCTATCAAGTGTCGAGAGCGATCAAATCACTCGAGGTGCAAACCTTTCCTCAAGTTTTGCAATAAAAAAAAAGGTATTCACCTTGAGAGATTTGATCCCTCTCGGCACTTGATAGATCTAGGGTTAATATGGATCTAGGTTGGTAGAAGATATAATTTTTTATAAGAGGTCCAGAGCTACAAGACAAGGGCGGCATGAACTTTGGCAAATTGGGTTGAAAGGACAACTTTGAGACAAAGCTAAATGTTACACTAGAGAGAAGGTGGTGGAAAATTTTCATCATCTCATTCAATGGAAGCCTTTGGGGAACAAAACCCTTGGAAAAAGGGGAGGTGTGATATGGATTGGATCATTATATTTTTTTTCATCCATTTTGATGCTTTCAGAGTGGAAAGTGTGGAGGGATAAACTCACAAGGCCTTTTTTATCGGTGGGACCTAGTTTGGTAAATTGGGTTCTCAAACCTTCTCGAAGCATTTTAAGGAATAAAATGACAATTTTTTTGTGGTAAAAAGTTGTCACTTTAGTGTTGCACCTTATTTTCATATTATACACATAGAGACCTTTCCAACAACATAAAAATTGCCTCAATTTGAGTCCGCATGCAAAATTTATTCCACTCAAAAGCTGACCTTCCTATTTTCACCACCATAATTCAAGAGGATGCCACGTCAGCCCCCATTATTCATAGAAAATGTCCCAGCCATGTGATTATGATGAAGAATACTCTGGAAGATTTTATATTGTAACTTTGGTTGAGTTGAGGTAGTCAAACCTAAACACTAGTAGGCTATCAGGTTGTGTTATAATTGGGCCACTAGGAGGAAAAGGGGTTCCATTCTTTTCTAGTGCACTTATTCCATAGAAAAGAAAAATAGCTAAGAGAGATAGGGAGAGAGCACATAGAGAGGACTTTTTCATTGTAGTGTTCCACAAGCTACATCCTTACTTCTTTGTATTTGCAACCATTTTATATTTAGAGAAAGAGAGCAGAGTGACCTCACCTCCCAACTGGGTTTTCTCTTGAAAGGGTTTCCTAGGTTATATATTTTTCAAATCAGGTTTATGTGTTTTTATTTTGTTGTTCTCTATTTTTCACATAATTTTAAATTGCATGCATGCACAATTAACAATAATCTATAGATCTATAAATATAAAGAGAAATAAAATCCCAATAGTGTAGATTTCATATTTTAAAATATAGTTTTATCAAATATGTTGTGACGAACTATCTAATGGAGTATCCGCATCAAATTACAGATAAACCTCTTCCCCTCTACCTCCCTACCTCTTTCCCCTCTCCCTCTCTCCCACTCTCCTTCCCTCTCTCCCCCCCTAGCTCTCTTTGTACAATCACTCCATCTCTCCCTCCCCTTATCAAACCCCACTTCTCTTCCCCTCTCTTTCTCTCCCTCCCACTCATTTCATATTTATAGCTATGATATTATTTCTCCCTCCATATCCCCCCTTTATCCTTCTCTCTTTCTCCATTCATCATTCTCTCACCCTCACTCTTTTATCTCCCTCTCATTCCCTTCTCTCTCTCTCTATCTCTTTTGCATTCACTAGTTATCTCTTTTCTCACCATCCCTCTCTCTTGTTGTATTTAAGTACAAGCAGAATATTTAGCTATGTAAAAATACTACACAAACAATTGCATAACAAGAAATAAAATAGAATGATATTGCACTAGAAAAAGACTACATAGATAAAGAGACTAATTTGGATTACTCATAAATTCTTGTATTTGTTATTGCTTGGAATGGATACATATTTATACACACTTTTAGAGGGAATCAATGTTCACTAAGTTGGGGCTTCATACTGCACACATGCTAGAAAATAGAAAAGCAATTTTCCTAATTAGCTAGTAGCTTGAAATTACAGTAGGAGACCCTAAAATAGAATGAGAGTCTAAAATATGGTTAAATAAATTTAAGTGGAGACAAAAATAAGTTAGAACTAAAGTTTATACTCCCTTATGCAATTTCCAACTAAAAAATAGAAATAAAATTCCAAAAATAAGATTGAAAGTCAAATGATATGGTTGGTAGGTGTGTGGAAAAGGATTAAAAGTCAAGGGATAAGGTTGTCACGTTAGTGTACAAGGTTTCAGAAAAGGTAGTATCCCAAAAATAATAAAGTTAATGTGCATTAGTAGTTATGCACCCTAGAGATAAGTTAATGCATAATAATGGAGAGGAAATTTTTGTGTCACTACCTAGTAAGTAGCAAGGCATTGTCACATGTCATGTTAAGTGTCACCCCTAAGAAAAATATATTACTAAAAATAGAAAAAAAAAGTTAAAAGTAGAAGATGATCTCAATTGATAAGGAAGTTCTAATAGTGAAACAAAAGTGGTCGTATGTTCCCCTAATAACATATGGATAGGGTTAAACAATCTCCTAAGTGAGGCCTTCGTAAGGTCTTGCATGTACATGTACACTAGCAATTCCCCTCATAACCTGTTCTCTTAACCCTATAGTCTTATAACATGTTTTCATTCTAGTATTATTGGTCCTTGGTTTCCACCTTATATATTTTATTCACTGATATTATCCTCTTCAACTTGCTCAGAATCAACTAGAATTTAGAGGCACTCTATTGAGTGTCTTTCTATAGCATCTACAAAATCACTCAAAGTCACATTGACTAGTTCCTCAACTAAAGTAACTAGGACTCCTTGCTAAGTTTTGTGTGGTTGTGTTACACATTTATGGGGTAGGACAGCTGCAACAAGAATAATTATGAGAATCTTAGCAAATTGACAGGTCATAGGGCATAGGGATCCCAAGTGGTTATAGGTGACTTCGTATGTTGGTTTGAGACTATGAGGAGGGGATTCAACTTTGGGTGTTTCCCAAGTAGGAGGGGTCGGTGAATGGGAATGAGGTTGATTACTTGCTGGTTGAGAAGGATTGGGGAAAGAACGACGATTTTTGCCAGCCATGTGATAAGGGAACCACCTTCTAGTGACAAAAATATTTTGACAGGCCAAATTTTAACACCAATAGCAAGGAGATCTCCCCGGTAGAGAATCCCAACTAGACTCTACATCATTTGGTATGGGAGTTCCTTCTAGTTTATGGGCCTGGATGTCACCATGTTGTTTAATGATTTTGACAAAAAGAACAAAAAATGTTAGAACAAATAAAAATTTCAACAAATACAAGTTAAATATCTTTATGGAAATATAACATGTAAAATGATATGAACACAACAACGACTAAATAACATGGAATGAACCTAAAAAAGAAGCAATTTTAGCAAGACTTCAGCTAAAAATCACGTATAAAATAATTTTTTGTTTATTTACCATAAATTATTTCATAATCAATAACAAACATGAAAGAAGATAAAATCATACAATCCCACAAATGACATGTGCTTAAATAAATAAAACAATTTAGTTAATCTAAACACAATGAAAGCAACACATATACCATCATATCATTGCAAGAAGAATCTCAGAACGTCTGAAAACACATGGGAGGAACAACATAATCATCCTCAAGCAACTTCAAACATTAGCTAAAATGTTCATAACACCATCACACGAAAGGTCCATGAATCCACTAGTGGAAATGAAAATCCACTACTTGAATCCTCAAAGGGTCTATTAGCTCTCAAACAAGATGCACAAATTGAGTGAAAAACTAAAGTTCCATTATGCCTATCCAAGAGGATTTATTTATAAAAGGTAGGGTGACCGTTCACCTACCATGTCTTTCATCTACCCTCATGAATCTTCAACTTCCCTATGATCTTTCACATTCCATGTGACTCTCTCTACTCCACTATTAACAAAAATATAAATTACATCAATATCAAAGAAATAAAACATTCTTAATTGACTAATCTAGTGATAGAGAGTTCTGGAACATCAGCCTGCAAATCTCGAATTAGGTATGCCTTCCATAGCTTGTATTCACATGCAAGTCTCATAATCTTGTGTTGCAAGTCCTCCCCTACCTAGTAAGGCATTCTAGTGTGTCTAGTATCAAGGTAGCCTTTTTGACTTATACCTAATTTTACAGTGTCATGAGACTTGTGTATAGCCTCGTATGCTCAACCACATATTGAGAAATCACCTCTTTCATAGCCTCCAAATATTCTCTTGCGACAACTTGTTTAATGGGATACAAAAATGATTGAATCTCTTTCTTGACTTCTTATTTAGATCTTGTTTCGCCTAATGCACTAATGGAAGGTATCTTGTGCTTCTCAATAAGAGAATCTACTTTACCATGCAAGGTGTTATACGAGACTATTACCCTGTCCGGTACTCTGCTTAGCTTATCATGTGATTTCACTTTGATGCAGAGAACAACCTTGTCATTTTCTATAGTTACCCAATTTTTCCTTGGGAGTCCTATAGGCACATTAGGGTATTTGTTGGTCCATTCATATCTATGATCAATTGTTGTGATGGATACTTCGATCATCATTCCCCTATCTTTTGACTCCCTTTTCATTCTTTAGAATGGAGCCATAACTTGATGCATGATTGTCATCACATTATAAACACGATTCATTGCCTCCTTTAGTATCTTAACTCCATCTAGAATGGATGCCTACAAGCCCTTATTTTGGGTGCGTGAAGTCAAAAAGACTTGGCTCTCGCTCTAAAACTAAATCACCATTTGTTCATAGGTGGCTAATTTTTCCTTCAAAACTACGTTCTCCTTGCACAAACAATTTATATTCAATTCCGTAGCGGTTACAAAAGCAGTTTCGATGGAAGTTATCATTTCAAGGTTCGTGACGATTTCATTTTTTGTGAAAACTAAAATAGGATTTGTTAGGTTCCTAATGAAGCATATGTTCCTTTCTTGCATGCTTTTTCATTAAATCTAACCAAAGCTAAGTCTAGAGCTATCCAACACTTATTCCTTTGTAATTCCTAATTCCTGCAAAAGGAAATTCCCACCAGTGATAGTAGTAGACGATGGAATGTTCAAAGTGGGAAGCTTCAACTACATTTCAAAACCCTTTGATTAATTACCTTTGGTTTATTTATCTTCTAGTTCTTTGGAAAGTAAATCTTCCTCGATTTTCTTGGCTAAAGCCTCTTGTTTTTTCTTGGATTCCTTTTCCTCCTTTCTCTTCTTTTCCTCTTCTTCTTTCTTTCTTTCTTTATTGTTCTTCTATTTTATTTTGAGCTCCTTTTGTTCTTTCTTCTTCTGCATTTCTTCCTCTTTTTGTAGGCTTGGATGCCTTTGTATTGTTTCTCTTTTGGGATTCTTTTATTTTTGTATTTTCCTCTTTCTTTCTCAGGTTTTCTTCTCCCTCTTTCTTCTTCCTCTACATGTTTCTAGTGACCTTCCTCCTCTTTTTTTCTTCAAGCCTCTTCCTCTTGCTTCTTCCGTTGCTACTCTTATGGTTTATCCTTTCTCGATTCTTCCTCTTATTTCTTTCTCTAGGATTCTTCCTCCTAATGTTTCCTCTTAGCTTCCTACATATCAATATTAATTTATTTCTTATATTTTTATTTGTTGGTTTCCTACCCCTGCTTTCTCTTGAGAATGGCTACTCTTGCATCTAGAGTCATGCTTTATTATGTGCCATTATCTGATTGCTTTTCCTCCATTTCTAGTTGACAATTTAATCTACTACTTTTGATGCGTTATAAAAAAGTTTAATCTTTTATTCTTCTTCATCTGTGAAATGAGCATAACTCCAGTCGAACCCAATTTATTTCCATTGTGCCGATGCAATACTCATTGTGTTATAATTATGGGATTTCAAATCAATAAAATGAAAAAGCTTTAGATCTTCGACTTTCGCTTCGACATCCTTAAATATATGGATAGTGTATGTGTTGATGTCTAATTGAAAGATAGGCCATGGTCCCTTCTTTCCTTTCACCAAATTCTTAGACAGCCTAGTGGTCAACTGGTAGGCAACCTCTTGCAATACCACTTTATATGTAACCGGTGTGGGGAGAGCATGAGAAGGCTTATAGACAATAAATACCATGATATACGTAGTCTCTATAATTGGAAAGCAATATACGATATCATGAAGAGAATTTTGGGCCCTTTCTGACATTCATGGAGGTTGATCATTGAAGAGTACACTATATAGAGGGTAAATAAAGTACACCACAATATTTTCGTACATGCCCCTATAGACTGTACTCCATAATCTCTTATAATAGATATGCAAATGTTATGATTCATCTTAAATCCACTTCAAACCAAAACTTTCGAAGTCACACTTAGCATAGATTGCACCCAAGAGATAGGAATCCATGTAGGACTCTAATTGTTCCCCTTCTATTGGATTCTTGCCTGCATGGACATTTGATTTGATAGAAAATGAAAGTATGGTTTCCCAATTGAATATTCTTCCTTTCATGGCAACTACATGCATAAGGGGAACCCAAGTTCCTTGAAAGGTGTCGATGGTTGGTTTCCTCTACTTTGAGCTTCAATTTATTTGGCTCTTTCCACCCAGATTTAAATATAACCTTGGTGGACTCACTGCATGCAGATAACCATCTCGTGTTTAAAGATTCTTGATGTGGGGGCAACTTGTAATAGCTTGCAATGTTTGTGGCAGTTAAGGATGCCATAATTTCTCCATCATGACCTTCATTGGTGTGTTGAAGGATCCATTCTATGATCTCTATGCATCAAAATACTGGTGGGCGCACTGCAACTTTGTGAAACCATGATTTCTTCACATTGATATATATTTCAAAATCCTTCTCATCCACTAGACCATATTCCTTGCAAACTTTGAGTAAATATATCCACAGATGAGTTATGTTGCCTTGTCAACATGACAATCACTATCTCCATAGACAGGCAACTTTAGAGGGCTATCCATGACCCATTTTATGTTTCTTTCAATCCTAGTAGAGCTCCTACCAAATCCTCTTATCACAAGAAAAATCATCTCACCGAAGGATAATGAGATGTTTAGGTAGTCTATGTCGATGTTACCTAACATTTTGAATATATTTACAAAAGACATAAATGTTAGCTCAAAAAATGACAATCATTAATTTAATAAGAAAAAATATGAATGCCAAGGTCAAGCTTCAGGGTGTCAGGGGTTAGGTGATCAGCCTTGGCAGGGAGAAAGCTTTTGTAGGTCACAAGCTCAATTTTAAGGTAGGTCACATTCCATAAACACAATGTAGGTCCTAAATTTAAAAGACAAAGCAGGTTGTAGGTTTCAGAGACAGAACGGGTCGCAATTCCAAGAGATAGAGCAAGTGGCATTTCATATCCACACTGTCACTAAAGGTTTCTATTGTTTTTTGCAACCTATGGAGTAAATTAAATAACTCAGTCTTGATTTTCTATCACAAGATAGGTAGCATTTGGTTTAGTTAGTGCAAATTGCATTTTTATATCATAGTTTTTAATAACTATGAATGTGGCTTGCAACCATGGGCTAGTAATTATTTTGAGTCTTATCGCGGGTCATGATCTAATGCTACACTCTAATAGGTTGGAAATGTGACTAACTGAGATGATTTAAATGGGTAAGTCTAGTGATAATGTTGTAAGGAGGAAAAGAGCACTGCCTTAGTCAGAGACCAAAATCATAATTTGACTATACAAAATGAAAGTAGCCACTAAGGATTTTCCCAACATTCGATGGAAGGTTTCGAAAAAATTAAAAATAAGAGGCATATCAAAATAGAATCAAAATCATTAGAGTTATAAAATTCTAAACTATGAATCCTATAATGGAACCAACAACTACATCAAAGAAAACTTAAAACCCAAAACTAGCTCACATTGTCAAGAGATAGACCATATAATTCATACACTAATTGAATGTATGCATTTGGTTAGGGATTCCAGTCACATGGACTCAATTTGAGTAGTTTAATAAAAAAAAATCATAAGGATATTTAAAAGGGGTTACGCATAGACCATGGCAGAAAACTATAGTGTAGGGATGGCATAATAGGGTTCAATTTGGTTGATTCAATGAAATAAACAACAAATGTTCGATGAAGACCAATAACAGAACGCAATGACCATGACTTGATATACTAAGGTATGAGAGTATGGAACCACCAATGCCAAGTATGGATTCCAAGAGGAGAATTGAGGGTGAGTGGCAGTTACATGAGTAAGCACAGTAGTAATAGGAGGTATTTGATGCCAGCGTATACGTGCGTAGGGTTAGGGAATCGAAAATATCGAACACATGTTGTTCTAGAAATAATTTATGATTGCCTAGATGGATCCATTACTTACCAGGTAACATTCACAAACCGCATCTAGAGGGAGGTACACTCGTTCAGGTGCGAAGGAAGGATAAAATGGGAATGTGGAGCAACATTCATATATAGAATGATGATACATGTGAAGAAGGTCACATGTGGGAATCACGCGATGTATTTATTGTTGGAATTATGACTAATGTGTTATCCTTGATGGAAACCTACTTGATGAGATGTATTTTGATGACAACCTACTTGATGAAGATGTCAACAAGATGTGTCTACATGTTACAGAGAGATTGATCAAACGCATAGTAGTTCAGAGACAGAGGAATGTTAAAGATGAAGTTCCAAGAAGTGTACCCAGGTTCTATGAAGAAAAGTAGTGTACATATGTAGGTTTTGTGAAGCAAATCCATGTATATGCAGGTTATATGAAGCAAAGTTGTGCACACACGCGAGTATGAAGAAGATAAGGCACTATTAAGGGCCAAAATTTCTGCCTCAACATTGGTGAATAACCACCCGGTCCGGACCTTAAAGTAGCTCCTTTTTTTCATTTGGAGTAGTGCTTCGACTAGTTTAATTAGGTCTAGTTACCTTTTGAATTCCCTATCACTATTGGTGTATGATATATCTTTAATAACCAATAGTCAGTGATATCAAATCACTTATTCTTGCTGATCGGGAAAGAGAATGACCCTTAAGCTAATTTGGGTTCAGCAAAACCACAATTAAGATTTTGCCTCTTTGAGAATAGGACTTAAAAGAATGTAGAACTTAATCTAAATACAAACTTGTTTTATAACGCAAGCAAAAGAAACTAATCCTAATCCTATCTCAATTAGGTAGATATAGATCTAACCCAACTAAGAGCAAGATAATTAAATGATAATGATTTAAATATGTCTTGCTTTCAGTTAATATCAGGCTAATGAAGTAATTCAATTAACTGACATTCGTGAATACCGAAACACATCCTATTGAGACCTCCTAACTAAAATAATAGACTAACAACACTCAAGAATTAATTCACAAAAATGATATTGATTGTCAAATCAGTAAATCCAATAACTAAACAATAATATGTGGGAATAGTTCGCAGCACATCACTATTTAATAAATCATTTTTATAAAACATATTTCTGAGTAAATAGTTACTTAGAAATCAGAATTTAATCCATAAGAGCAGAGATACATAATAACAATATTGAGACAAATTACTCATATCAACACAAGTGCACAAACATGAATAAAATGACACATTCTTGTTATCATAGAAATGAAACTAGTATTTGAAATAGTAGTATTAGAAATACCAATTTATTGAATCCATTTCTCTGACCGTAGTCTGCAACAATCCTTTACATTACTTGAACTTCTACTTTCAAAACTAGAGTTTCAATAGTGCAAACTCTGCCATTCATACATAAGTCAATATACAAAGAAAAAATCTTCAATAATATTCAGATTTAAGATTTTCTCTACTCTCTCCTACAACTCTAAATTCCCATTGCGTAAATGCTTTTAGAAGTCCAAAATTGTAGAGGAGAGCAGCCCCTAATGACATTATGCAATCTGTCATTTATAATATTTCTAAAGGTATTTTTAAGAGGAAAGTTTGTTCAAGAAAAATTTGTCCAATCAATTTTATTTGCTCAAAATTCCAATCTTTAATTGTTGGAGCATTCTCATTGATTGAGATTTTTTTCTCTATATCTCTTCTACTGTTTTCCTGCAAAAAGAAATCAAAATAAATTAAGATGCGACAACAAAATCAAGATGTCATTTCTGGCATTGAAACAAATCCAATCAAATGCAATTAATTAATTGAAAATGAAATCTGAGCTTTCTATTGATGCATATAATGATTTTAATTGGACAAGGATATTATTGATACATGAATTTGCAATAAGAAGAGGGTTGGGCAAATGAAAATGAAGAAAATAAAACTCAGAAAATTGATTTTGTTTAAAAATTCAGAGCTTGATATTCTGCCTATTTTTAGACCCAATAAATGACCAAATCTGTTAGTGAAACCTACTCAAAAATGTTTTCTTTGATTTTATCTTTCCAATGAGCTATTATGGGCCTCATTTAGCCAAGTAAAACTCAATCTATGAGCCTCCAAAATTGATGAGTCAAATCTGGCACAATTGTGGAAATTCTGTTGTTGGACTAAAAATCAAAATTTAAATTTAAAATCTAATCCTAAATTAAACTCTAATTATCTAATAATTAATTCTAATTTAATTGTTAATCATAAACTAACTAATTATTTAATAAACTATTATATATATTAATAATTAAGCTAAATAATAATTAATTTTAATTTATTAAATTAATTATAATTTATATATTAATTATTGAATAATTATTTTAATATAAATATTAATATTTAATCTAATTATAAATTACAACTACCCCACAACATTACTCATTTGTATGAATGAGTTTGAAAACTAATAACAAAGCTTATGTGATAGTTTAATTTTATATTGCCATTTTGACTTTTTATGATCGGGAGATCGGCAATCGGGGAAGAACGGCGTTGTTGGGTGTCTTTTCGGAATGCTGCAACTAAAAAAACTCCGATGCGATTTTCTGATCGCGCACTATAAAGTTATCTTTTATATAATATATATTATATTATATATATATATATATATTATTTTGTTTTTATTTTATTTTAATGAGGTTAAGTTATGAAATTATCTAAGGCATAATTTGCATATCTAAACTAGAGCCACTTTGATAAAAATAAAAATTAAAGTACAGCCACTTTTACATTCTCGGTTTTCGAGATTAGTAATTTATTTGAAAATTGAAGTAAATTACTGAAATCCCGATGCTTCATGATTTAGTTGTATAAGCAAAAAAAATGAAAAATATTAGTAATAACTAATTAGGGGTTAATATTTCAAATAAATGCATTATTGAACTAATTTAATTACAAAAATGGAATATTGTACATTTTACACATTTTTAACTTAGATGACAAAATGATTAGACTTCAAAGGAGTGTCATTAACAAACCAGTTGACCAAATGAGGTGAAACAAGTATGAATGGGAAGCTTATAAAAAATCGATTTTAACAAAGAAATCAAAAACGAAAGTCTAAAAAATAAAAATTTAACGAAAGAGTAGGATAATAAACTTAATAAAAATCATAAAAGGCATTTAGCCAAAAATTTATAGAAAGGGTCCCCATTATTTGAAGTGAACAAGTAAAAAATGGGGGGGTTGTGTTTTACCACAACAGTGGTGACACACAGGAGAATAACCAATTATCTCTGTTTGGTATGAATAAGATTTTCCTAAAATGAAAGTAAAAATAATTAAAGAAGAGAAAATTATTTTTGGAATGCTTGACTAGGTTCATTAGTTTGAATAAAAGCAAGAATCATCTTACTGTAATTTTCTTAAAATTTCCACAAAGCTTCTCAGATTATAGCTCATGGGACTACACAAGAACAACAAACTCTGGACACAGAACTAGCAAAGAGGAAAATACAATATTCAGAGGGAAAAGATGTTCTCAGATGGGGTTATGAAGAAAGAGGCACTTATTCCACTAAAGAGGCTTACAATTTACTCATTAAAGATCATTCCAGGCCCGATAAGATATGGAGCAAGATATGGGATCTTTCTATCTGACCGAAAATCTCCACCTTTCTTTGGCTCCTCTGCCACAAAAGGGTTCTAACTTGGGATAACCTGAGGAAAAGAAATTTCATTGGCCCCTCCATATGCTTTAATTGCAAAAAAGAAGAAGAGACAATCGAACACCTCTGGTATAACTGCCCATTAGCATATAAGCTCTGGAAAAAAATAAATTTTCGTTGTCAGAAAGAGGCAGGGGCGAATGGAGACATAACGGCTACTATATGCAACTGGGACCCCCACCCCTATCAAAGCAAGTTACTCAATTACATGTGGAAGCTCATCCCAGGCTTTGTAACTTGGACTATCTGGAAAGAGAGAAACGACAGAATATTCAAAGACCAATTCAAATCTCTGGATGAGATATGGACAAACATAAAGCAAAACCTTGAAGAAACCATCTCTCTAAAAACTTGGTACCAGGAGGATCTCCCCACTCTCCCTCAGGAACAATGAATCTGGAACAATTGGGAATTCCATAGAAAGCAAGACCAGTTAGTCAAAGGAATAAGGCCCCCTAAAGGTTCACCTCTGGTGAATTGGTCTTCTCCCCCAAAAGATCTGTATAAATTCAATTTCGATGGGGCATCCAAGGGTAATCCTGGGAACTCAGGATTCGGAGGAATCATCAGAGATCACAAAGGGAACAATATTATAATCTTCTTGGGATATCATGGTTGGGATACCAACAATTTTGCTGAGTTAGAAGGTCTTTGGCAAGGGCTCCTAATTGCACAAGACAGGAACCTTTTTCCGCTCATCATTGAGGGAGATTCTCAAATCCTCATTCAGATGGCTATGAAGATTCTCCAGGGCTCCCATTTTTCCAAAATTTGCAATAGTTGGAGAATGGCTCAATGACTATTACATATGGAGCGATGGATCAGTTGTAATAGGGTGATCTCCTTCACTCACATTAGAAGAGATGGGAACAAAGTTGCGGACTTTCTTGCTAACTTGGGAGTGGACTGTGGTCGACCTCTTATGGTTGGAGCTCCAGCAAACCTCCTACTGGATTCCCAATTGCTTGATTTCAACAATCTGGTGCAGGAGGAAAAACCTGAGCCTGCAGAAGCACTCCCGGATCGAGGTGATACTCTTGCCATAAATGGCATTCATGCAAATTAAACATCCCTCGTACTGCCACCTGCTTCGCAGCGTGGAGCCCCAGGCCTCGTTTGGTGGAGGGAGGAATGTTTTTATGGCCGTAGGCCGGAGTAGGCCGACGCCATTAATGAAGGTCGAAGCCCGAAGCCGCCTGCTGTGGGTTATTTACATGGAGTCCCCCGGTGATATTTCCACTTCGTTGGTTCAGGAGTATGGTGTTCAGTTTGTTCTGAGGATAGAATGCGAAGGTGAGAAGGAGTCCAGTTTCAGAGGTGAAATCCGAGCCTGTTCAGGCTTGAATTTGCAACACCTCCATTCTACCTGCGTGCTGCACAGCGGAAATCCTTCAGTGGCCTGGGGTAAGTGGTTTATTCACTGTAACATCAGTTACATTTGCTCTGTCTCTCGGTTTTGTGCTTCCTTTGTTTATTCTCTCCAGCCTACGGTTCATCTGAGGCATTATTCTGGGTTTAGTATCTGCTCTGTTGGGTTTTCGGTGACTGTTAGCATAATGAAGCGACCATGGAAATGTACCCGCTCGGGTGAACGACTTGGCAGCAGCAAGCGTCCCTCCACTCGCCCTCAGCCCAACCCGCTGCTCACAACCATTAACCTCTCTTCCTCCCCTGAGGATCCTCCTCCCAGCAATCCTTCTCACCATCCGATTCCTAACAGTGCCTTTCAGTCCACTCATTTTAAATTCCAAAGTAACCTGAATCACCCTCTGATTTCAGCCCAGATTACCATCCTCATGTCTGAAGAAGTTAACTAGGTCGCCCCTCTCTCATGCATTAACCCCAATTCCTCTCACGGTAGTGAGCGCTCCTTTACCAAGAATGCCATGGATGTTAAAAGGGAGACTGAACCGGTTATCCAGGTCGATTCGCCACCCTTAATCCCTCCCCTGGTTGACTGTGATAATTTTTCAATTGAAACCGATGCTGGAACCACCGACAAGGTGCAGGAGCGCAACGTGTTGGGTGACAAAGAACTGCTCAGTCAGGACGACGCATGTCTGAAGGCCGAGGAGACACAGGGGGACGAGGGAAAAAATGAATAATTGGCACTTTGGTTCGTTCTTTTTGGCTCTCTGGTGGATGCTCCGGAAGCACTGCCCAGTTTTGGGTCTCTCCTCACCGCGACGCATGTTCGGTTCATGGACCCGGGTTCTCAGCTCTGTTTCTGTGCTTATCTTTTTGTTCTATCTCTCTCGGTATGCTTGTAAAGCCAACAGAATTGGCTCTATGTTTTTGAATCTCCCTGGTTTCTACAGTAATGGGGCAGTTTTGTAATGTGAAAGGCTTGCGGGCTCCTGCCCTTGCAGCCGCCACCTTATGTAAAAATATTTTGTTTTCCAGTTAATAGAATTAGATGTTACGGAGAAAAAAAAATTCTTAAAATTTCTTATAAATTAAAATATTTCAAAACTCTATATCAGTGCTTAATTAGTTGTAGAGATAAAGTAGGGGTCACTTTACAGCTTAGCTTTTTAAAATATACTTATTTGTCACAGGTAGAGCCACTGCTGCCAGCAAACATCTATAGTCTCGACAGGGTTAACTTTTAATCATCAATGATTCAAAATCTCATCTATTTAATAATTATTGACCTAGAGATAAATCCATTTATATATGTTTATTTTCTTTGTATTTTTTTTATTTTTTATTTTTTAGTTCTTAAAAGCCATTGTCCTGGTTTAGTAGCCATATAGTTGACATTGACATTCACTGGTTATAATTGGACTAAACAAGCTGGCTCGTGATGAGACCCTTTGTCTTATAATTGTTTGCAATCATAAGCCATTACCCTGGTTTGTTTAACAGTGTTGGTAATGTTAGCGTATTTTTCCCCTATGATCATGGTAAGTAGGCTCATGATAATACCTCTTATATTTTAAATTTAATATATTTTTGGATTACACTCTAGGAGAGTAAGACTTTTTTGGACAGGGAGAATTATTGACTCCTTAAGAGTTAAGAATGACAATTTCAGAGTTAAAGGTGCTTTATTGTAAAGTGTCTTTACTTGGTTAAAAATAACTTTTCTTGACTGATAATAGAATTTTGAAAGATCTTAATAAAATATTGAAATCTCAACATAATAACAATTTTGATGAAAAAAATTCTCAGATTTTATGATATTTTGTCAACTTCTCTTGATTGGGAATCTCTTCCTTAAGTATGTCTACCTTTATAATAAGAAAAACAAACTTTATTAAGAGATTTTTAAGAAAAACTAATAGTAAACTATTAACAATTTTTCCTTATGTATACAGACGATTGTTAGGTAGCAAGAAGGCCTTCCATATAAATCATGGCAAAGTTACCAAAATTAAAATTGAAAACAAAAGGAAAAGAATTCTTAAGCTAAAGTGAGAAAATAAATCAGCCAACAAAAATAAAAATGAAGAAATTTGAAAGTGGAAAGGAAAATCCAATTTTTGAAAGACAAACTCTAACAAGAATATTTATACCAATGTCTCAACAAAATGAAGTAAAGGAAAATAATCATGTAATCATTCCTTCTTATGTCGAGATTCAGATAAATTATACCTTACAGGGTTGTAAATGTTTTAGGCTTTAGATAACAGTGATGATAAAAATCAGCCACAGTGAAAACTTTGTCTGATGTCAATCTTCTTGTTTCAAATCATCATTTTAATTATTTTCTAATAAAAGGAATGCTTAAAGAAACAAACTAAAGGTTCAGAAACTTCCTAGTGTAGTTGTTTTCAATGAACATTATCGCTACTTCTCAGAAGAAAACCAAGAAAAGAGTATAGGACTTCCAAAATATGATCTGGAAGATGATTGGAAGCTTTTATGAAGAGCTGCAAAACATATTTATATATCAGAAAAACAAAACTAAAACTAAAGTAACGAAATGGAAATTAATGAAAGTGGGTACATGAATCTTACCATTAGATAATTGCATTTAATCTCACCTGAGAAGTATCAGTTTCTCAATACTAACTGACTTGTTCTTTTAGTTAACATTAAAACATGAAGAAGTCAAACTAACCAAAATCCTATAATCCAAAATCATTATTTATTTTATTTAAACTAAAGCAAGCAGCAAAATGTAAAAAAAGGAATGATTTGTAATCAAGGGAATTGAAATTAAAACAAATGCATCAGAAATGAGAATGAGAATATGCAGTGATGATTGTTCTCAAAATATTATAAGTTTCATATAAACTCCATGATTTTTATAAATTGGCCAAAATTAAGACCAAATCCAAGATAATTAAATTTAAATGTGAATATAGAAAGGTCTTGAATTTCATAATAATTATGAAATTATTTAAAACTGAAATATATGAGAAATCGAAATGATTTAAATATGTTGCAAATTTGTTATCAACTGCTTTAGTACCATAGCGGTTACCCAAGATTGCTTTAAAATATTCCATACAACCTAACGCCTTATCGGATGATTCACATTGCATGATTCTTCACCATGCTTAAAGTTTAATTTGCAAAATTTTACCTTTGCTAATATGCCATATGTCAATTAAATGTGAATGGCATAGAGGCATGCATTGGAGTCTATTGCATTGGAAGTTGCAATGTTAAATTTGTGATATGAGAACATGTGATGAGAATATATGCGATGAGATGGAGCGATCATGATATTAAAGAAATGTTATATCGAGGATCAAGGGATAGTCATGTCATGCTTTGTACTTCGCACATCGCACATCGTACATTGCACATCGTAAATTCGGAATTGTGATATGAGCATAAATAAAAATGCGATGAAGCGATTACAATATCGACATATCGGAATATTGGAAAATAGTCATGTTAGAAATGTAATACAATATGATTCTTGCGATAGCGAGAATGCAGTGAATGACATGGCTCTCAGGTGGGACCATCTTTGGATCTCAAAAGAGATCGGCGGTCGACAAACTTAAGTACAAGATGTAATATTCTTGATACACCGATATGCGATGAAGAATGGACCCGATAGATTTATTATGAGAATTTAATATCATATCGGATTCGAGACATCGATACTTTTAAAATTATGCCCCTACCATTATTGTGATTGAATGGGCGCGATATTTCTTACGAACTTGATTTAAATTTCGTATAGGGTCCAGAATTATGTGAACATCACAATATTGGTAAAGTCATTTTACAGAGAATGAACGAAAAGGAACATCGGAGATGTATGGATTTTGTAGTATTGGTGATATGAAATGTTCCAATATGAATCTTCTGATACCTTTTAAATGTCTATTGGGTTTTCTAATGAATGAAAGCAAAGTTAAAGAATGCTCAAGTTCTAATGAATCAGATAAAACTTCCCTGAACTTCTTGCAAATTTGAAATGGGTTTGCTGCTTATTTCAAGTTCCAAAAATAAATGGAAACCTGCAAATGAAACAGAACAAGAATCAGAAATAAACTAAAGAAAATAGAAACTAAATGAAAATGAACTTGTAATTGCGTACCTAGAAAGAAATTGTCTGTAAATTTTACTTCATGAATCTTCAAATTCTTCCTTGGATTTATCAAAATTTTGACTTTGTTCAAAATCATCTCATTATTTATTTTAAATTAGAGTGGGAAATCAAGCTAAAGGAAATCAATCATTTATGTTCAAAAAATTTGAAATTCATAGAATTCATCAGAAACGTAAATGAGAATATGATCCCTTTTGAATTGCAACAACAATTTTATTACCTTTGTTCATTCCGAGTTAAATTGAGAAGAATCTGTATTGTGAAAGTGACTGTCTAATAACGCCTTTAGTAAATAAATATGATGTGTATTGCAGCATCAGATAATAAACTAAAGATCATAATACGATAAAGCCATTCATTACGAAAGAATATAATTACAGATTCAAATATGTGCACATAATAGTATGGACAACCTTAAGGTCATTTTAACCAATTTTGAGAAAAATAACATAAACTTGATGTGATTATAGTGAAAAGTTAGACTGATTAATACTAATCAAATTGGTATTAAGCTTTTGAGCTCAAACTATTATATTTTTCATGGGATAATGATTCCAATAAGCTTTGTGTCACCGAAACCTTCAATATATTAATCTCAAAATAAAATCTTAGAAGGAAATCTCGAAATTAAGAAGAGTGGCTTTGAGGTGTTCGGTTTTAAGTGCAAACTTAATTGAATTTAGTCAAGACATTATTCAAAATAGGCAGACTAGAGGTATTGCTGCAATAGATTTTCTGATTTAAAAATGGGAAGCAATAATTAAAAAGTTTCCGATGAGAAGAAAATGTTTCACTGAACGTGTATGAGAAGTGTTGATTGCTAAGCTTTATTTTTTTAATTTGCAAAACTATTAAGAATATAAAACAAACTAATTAAATTAATTCTACTGCTATTATAATCATATACCTGAAAATGACTAGGTATAGTCATATTTCCAGTGAAACCATTCTCTCATTTTAATTTCTTCATATATATACAATTCAAATGTTAGTAATAAAAATACAAATGTAAATAAAGTAAGAAAGATAAATATGAAATCAGAATGTACAGTTATTGTTAGCAACTCATTTACAATCACCTTCTTTTAAAATATCATTTCCAATTGAATTTCAATTGGATCATAAAAATCTGGATGGGTTTCCATTAAGGATTGGGAAATGTTCAAAACAGGAGATGACAGGTCAGATTGTGGATATGAGTTTTTAGATTTAAAGGCCTCGGAAAAATTGTTAGTGTTAAACAATTAACAATCATCCATGAAGGAAAACTTTCCAAATATTTTTCAAATGAGTTAATAAAAAATGGATGGAAATCTATTAGATATAATAGAAGATTATTAACTGAATTGGATTGCTAGCCAGATTGTAAAAGTACACTCTCTTGTTGATACTGCCTATAAGAAGATAGAAGCTTTTGATAAAACATTAGCATGGATTAAAATTGAAATATTAATAACTTTTGATGTTCATGATTATAATATGAAACTTCAATTTCCCAATAGGGCAATGCGTCAATTGAGTGTTCAATAGTAAAGTTCTTAATATGTCAGCGTAAAGTGCCAAAATTTTGAAAAGTAAAATCAGAAAATAAATCTAATTTTAAATAAAATAAGTGAAAAAAAAATTAAAATGAAATCACTATTGGTACAACTAATGTTACAACACAATTGGGATTGTTTTGAAATATTTTTTTTTTACAAGGATTGGCCAGAATAATGGAATTTGAATAATTTCCAATTCCAACTTGTGAATTAGAAAGAGAATTATGATTATGAGTAGGAATGAGAGCTTGATCATGATATGAATCATAAATTTGAATGTTTTCTTGAATGGTGAAATCATGAAGATAATTTACTGCTCTAGAACAAAGATTGGTTGGAATAATTTCTAAATTGAAACGTTCCTTATTTTCACATGTTATTTGAATTTTCTCATGAGGATAGAAATTGGCATCCTCAATGTCAGAATAATTATCATAAACGATTTCACAATATCCTCTAAAATTCCCTTTGATTTCGTCCGATATATCAAAACAAGGAAGAATAAAAATTTTATGTTCATTAATGGCAAAATAATGATCATTCTCTATCTTGATAAAAATTATTGGTAATTCATTTAGATCATCCTCTTTATTTTCTGAAATATTATTAATACCAAGAGGAGAAAAATTACCGTCATTAAAAATATCAGGATAAAGGGAAAAATGTGAATCTGAAACAATGCATTTAAAAATGTTTCTGTTTGAGAACTCTTGTACATTATGCTCATTGTAAATTTCAGATTGTAGATCATTCCTTTGTCTACTCGCGCTTTCTTGAAGAATTGTGTTTTGGTTCTCTGAATTTGGCATTTTCTCTTCATGAAAAAATTCAGAAATTTGTACAGCAATTTGTGTGTTATTATTTACTTTGATCACTACTTGTACTTGATGATTTGCGATGTGATTTTCTGAATTCACTGCAGAGTAACTTTCAAATTTCAAAGCAGTTTTTTCTCCAAAATTGTTGTTGTTGTCTTCTTGCATTTGATTAGAAATGTTTTCTAAGCTTTGTGAAACCACTTCATCATAATTTATTTTCACATCCATACTGGAATTCTCATTTATGTTGGAAGGGGACAGAACAAAGCTTGAACTAATTTCATATGGATTGAGAATGGGAGGAAGAGAACAAATATATTCAAACCAATCTAGTGATTCTTCTTCTATAGGTTTATCTTCGACTTTAAATCTTAAACAATTCAAATGAAATTGAATATTAAAATATCTAACAGACTCGTTTTCAAATCTTCGTAAATATTCAATTTCATCACATACATGTTCATAATCATAGCCGTCAAATTTACAAATGAAAATTGTAACAAATTGATCCGAGTTGTGAATTGAGGCAACTGGAAGAGTTCTACACCAGTTTCTGGCTTTTCCAGCAAATGTGAGAGTAAAAATTCTGCATAAAATGTCTTCATCAATTCCTTGAAAATCATAATTTGAAACTTTTTAAATAAATTGAAAAACATGATTAAAAGTAGAAGAATTTCTCTATTAAACTTTACCTGAGATAAGAGTCTTACCACTTCGGGTAGAGTATTGGAAGATGCACGTCCATGGATACAACTTCAAATTGGAAGTTTAAGAGGAGCCATCGTGATTAAATAAAATGTTAAAATTGAAAAGACTCCAATAAACAACAAGTTTCAGGCCCTCCTTCTAGTGCCAAAAATGTATGCCTCAACATTGGAGAATAACCACCCGATCCATACCTTAAAACAACTCATTTTCCATTTGGAATAGTGGCTCTGACTGGTTTAACTAGGTCCAGTTACCTTTTTCCTATCGCTATTGGTTTACGATATATCTTTAATTACCAATAGGCAGGGATATCAGATCACTTCTTCTTGTTGATCGGGTAAGAGAATGACCCTTAAGCTGATTTGGGTTTAGCCAAACCACAACTAAGATTTTGCCTCTTTGAGAAGAGGATTTAAAAGAATGTAGAACTTAATGTAAATGCAAACTTGTTCTATAATGCAAACAAAAGAAACTAATCATAATCCTATCTCAATTAGGTAGATATAGATCTAACCCAACTAAGAGCAAGATAATTAAATGATAAAGATTTAAATATGCTTGGCTTTTAGTTAATATCAGGCTAATGAAGTAATTCAATTAACTGACATTCGTGAATACCGAACACATCCTATTGAGACCTCTTAACTGAAATAATATACCAACAACACTCAAGAAGTAATTCACAAAAACGATATTGAGTGTCAAATCAGTAAATCCAATAATTAAACAATAATATGTAGATATAGTTCACAACATATCACTATTTAATAAATCAGTTTTATAAGACAGATTTCTGAGTAAATAGTTACTCATAAATCATAATTTAATCCATAAGAGCAGAGATACATAATAACAATATTGAGACAAATTACCCATATCAACATAAGTGCACAAATATGAATAAAATAACACATTCTTGTTATCATAAAAATGAAACTAGTATTTGAAACAGTAGTATTAAAAATACCAATTTATTGAATCCATTTCTCTGACCCTGATCTCCAACAGTCCTTTACAATCCCTGAATTTCTGCTTTCAAAACTAGAGTTTCAATAGTGCAAACTCTACCCATCATACATAATTCAAGATACAAAGGAAAATTCCTCAATAATCCTCAAATCTAAGTTTTTCTCTACTCCCTCCTACAACTCTAAATTCCTATTGCTAAATGCTTTTAGAAGTCCAAAATTGCAGAGGAGAGCAACCCCTAATTACATTCTGCAATCTGCCATTTATAATATTTCCAAAGGTACTTTTGAGAGGAAAGTTTGTTCAAAAAAAATCTGTACAATCAATTTTATTTGCTCAAAATTCTAATCTTTAATTGTTGGAGCATTCTCATTGATTGAAATCTTTTTCTCCATATCTCTTCTATTGTTTTCCTACAAAAGAAATCAAAATAAATTAAGATATGACAACAAAATCAAGATGTCATTTCTGGCATTAAAACAAATCCAATCAAATGCAATTAATTAATTGAAAATGAAATATAAGCTTTTTATTGATGCATATAATGATTTTAATTGGACAAGGATATTATTGATGCATGAATCTACAATTAGAAGAGGCTTGGCTAAATGAAAATGAAGAAAATAAAACTTAGAAAATTGATTTTATTTAAAAATTCAGAGCTTGATCTTCTGCCTATTTTTAGACCCAATAAATGACCAAATTTGTTAATGAAACCTCCTCATAAATGTTCTTCTTGATATTATCTTTCCAATGTACCATCCTGGGCCTCATTTGGCCAAGTAAAACTCAATCTATGAGCCTCCAAAGTTGATGAGTCAAATCTAGCACAATTCT
>APFE031720262.1:63246-77043 GCA_000404065.3 Pinus taeda
AAGTGTTAGTAATAACTAGCTAGGGGTTAATATTTAAAATAAATGCATCATTGAACTAATTTAATTAGAAAAATGGAACATTGTACATTTTACACATTTTTAATCTCGGCGACAAATAATTAGACTTCAAATGAGTGCCATTACAAACTAGTTGACCAAATGAGGCGAAACAAGTATCCATGGGAAGCTTATAAAAAAATGATTTTAACAAGCAATAAAAAATGAAAGTCTAAAAAATGAAAAATTAACAAAAGCATAGGATAATCAACTTAATAAAAATCATAAAAGGCGTTTAAAGTGAACAAGTCAAAAATGGGGGGGGGGGTGTTTTACCACAACAGGCACATACCGTTTTTGCACCATGGTATTCTAAATACCAAGGGTCTTTACCATGGTATTGAGCCCAGAAACAGTTATTTGAACCTGTCAAGGAATACCATTGGAATTAGTGTGGTGTTGATCTGTGGTATTGGATAAGGGCTAAGCTATATAAGGAGATGAATATCAAAGTACTTTATTTGCAAGTAATGAAGATTTCACAATTAGATCTAAACAAGTGTGCATGTAATGAGCTATTAATGAATATTTTGATCTGAAATTAAGTATGCACCGAGAATTTGATGATAGATAAGATCCAATAGATCTAAAATGACTATATTGATAGTAGATTGGTTTGATCTATGATATTAATGTCTGACATGTGTTTTGTTATGTATGTCGAGAGATGAATTTTTTTTGAAGATCTGATGTGTAACAAAGATTTAAATCAGTATTTGTAGATCTGTACATGAGTTTTACAAATTGAATGACACATACATACGCTGATTTGATGTTGGTAAGTCTCGTACCTATTCAAAATTGTAGGCGGGTTTCATTCCTAAAAAGTGGGTATACACGCATAATGCTTTGTAGAAAGCGGGTATATAAGCTAGGGTTTTGCTGAATAAAATGTATGATCAATATAGTTAGTCTCGTTGTGTTTCTATTGTCTATCAATGAAGTCTTACTTGATGATCAGAGTTTAACAATGATGTTTGAAGTTGAATTAATTGATTGAAGAGTGATGATGTTGCTAGCTATATGTGATTGAAGATCTGCGATGGTTTTGTGATAGTTTCAGAATGATTCAGTGGTTCAGGGCTTAACTTAGTGTATTTTTCATAATAACAATGATTCGGTTTCAGGGTTCAGTGTTTTAATATATGTATGTAAGTATGCCTCATGAAAAGTGTGTATATACATGGATATGCTAAAGTAAAGTAGCATATAAATTCTGATATTTTATCGACCTGGGTTTTTAGTTGGATCAGTGAGTTGATGCAGTGTTTGGTTTTAGTATTGGTGTTATGTTTATAGTAATCTAAGTGCTTTGATTGTTTGAGAATAAGGTGATTAATTTGGGTCTCAGTTGGTTCAGTAATTGGTTGATTGAGTTGGTTCAATGATTGAGTGATTTGTTGCAGTAATCAGTTTTAGTTTTGATATTTAGCATTAGGCTTAAATTTTTGTAGTGGGTCTAGTTTGAAAATTTGATGAAGCATGGCCTATAAGTTGTCATGTTTTGTAGCAGGTAGATCTAGTGTGAAAAATTACGAAACGTGGTCCATGAAAGTGTTGATGGTTGGAGCCTTCAGTAAGGAATTTGAAGCTTCTTGTCAGTGGTAGTTGGTAAATCAGATTAGAGGGTAAGAGCTCCCTTCCGATGGGTGTCGGTAAATGAGATCAGGGAATTAAAGATCCCTTCAAATGTGTAATGGAAAATGAGAGAAGGTTGTAGCCTTCTGCAGGTGGGTGCTTGCGTGTTGGTATAAGTTTGCCCCAGTACAAGATTGTAAGAATTTTTTCTTAATAATAAAAGAAGACAGAGACAACAGTAGCAGTCGTTTTCTCCCACATTGGGTTTCCACCTAAAAATCATGGTGTTCATATGTGTTTCTTATGTGTGATCCTTTATTCTATTCTTACTGCACATTATTACTTTATATCTAATGCCTATGAAGTACTAACATACTGGTTCAAGATAAATTGATTGAAAAACTAAGTTGACTAGATATACGCTAGTTGTCTTCATTAAAGTCACGTATACACGTAAGTTTCTTTCATTAAAGTCACGTACAGAAATATGGGTAAGAAAAGAAAAGTTTAAGTGAGTTTTTAAAATATTTATTCACCGCCCCCTGCCTCCCCCGCCGATCTCAATATTTTTCCCAACAATTTGTATCAGAGTAGGTCCTTTAGAAGAATGTTGATTGCTTGAAAGAAGATTCATGATGGTGAGAAATCAAGAGGGACAACATCTATTAGGCCACCATTGGTCAAAATAACCAATCTAGTTTTCTGGAAGGTAAGAAAAAGAACTCACTTACAGTCACTTGGAGCAGATGTATGGGGAATCGTTGAAGGAGGCTACCAATATCCATCTTCCATTCCCATAGATGAAGCAGAAAAGAAGAAATATGAGACCAATGCAAAGGTCATGAATGCTCTGTTAGGAAGCTTGACATAATCATAATTTGTCAAAGTCATGTAGCTCAATATAAGAAAGGATATATAGGACAAGATTATCCAAAGCTATGAACGTGATATCAAGGTAAAAAGTGCCAAACTACAAACTCTTAGAATTTAATATCAAAATATCAGAATGCACAATGATGAAAGTATCACAAGTTTCTTTCTTAGGGTAGATGAGATCGTGAATTCTATGAGAAATCTTGGTGAAGAAGTAAAATAATCATCACTAGTTGAAAAAATATTAAGGTCTCTAACTCCTAAATTCGATTCAAAAGTTTCTGCCATAGAAGAAATGCAAGACTTGAAGAATATCACTATTGTACAACTTCATGGGATTATAATAGCCTATGAAATGAGAAAAGTGAGTCCCTCAGATATTAGAGAAGCTGCATTCAAAGTTACTGCAAAAGGAACACAAAAGAAAGAATCAGGTTATGTATTAGAAGAAGAAGAGACAAAGTTCGTGAAGAAACTCCAAGTGGGTACTGGAAGATTTAGTGGTAAGATTCCCTTCAAATGTTTTTCTTGTGGTAGAGTTGGTCATTAAGCTGCTAAGTGTCCTTATAGAGAGAAAAGGAAAGATGTTGCAAAAATAGTTAGGAGAATTTTTTAAAACAAAAGAAGTTTTTATACACATGAATATAGTGATGGTCTTCCAAATGATGAAGAAGGTGAGTCTGATCAAGAATGTCAATTATTTATGGAATTTGAAGATAGAAGTAGTAATGAGTTTGATGATAATTTCATGAATTCCCTAGAATAAAAGGGTATTTTTATTGAACAAATAACTCATCTTAAGATTACTTGAAGAAGGGATTCATAAAACTATGATAGGGATATATCAAATGCAGTGATAGTGATAGATGTCAGTGAATATTCAAGTTTGGGAGAACCCTACTTTCTATTGATCAAGAATGAAGAAGACAGAAACAAAGAACTATCAGGTATGGGATTTTGTTCTAACTATTGTCCATTTCCTTGTCTATGAAATAATGATAATGATGATGACAGTGAAACAACTAAACTTGCGCTCATAGGTAAAAATCAAAGTAAGCACTCTAAAGAGAAAACAAATTAAAAAATGATGCCTCTAAAAGCAGAAGGCAAGTCAGAAACAATGGAAAATGCATATGTGCCTATGCTAAGCAAAGACAATTATCAACAATGGAAAGAAAAGATGAAGTCTAATCTAATGAACCTTGATGTTTGGTATCTAGTATGCAATGGCTACACTAAGATTCCTCCATCAGACATGGAAGTGCAATAGAACAGTAAGGCTTTGAGTGACATCTTTTGTAGCATACATGATTCAACATTAAATAAGGTTATGCATTATACAACTACAAATAAAGTGCGGTATAAGATACAAGTAATCCATGAAGAGATCCCAAAGGAAGATTCCTCATTAGGGGAACTACCAGGTAATCCTATCCATAACAACGTGTCAACCTTTGGAGTTTTTAATTCAGAAGAACACAAGTTAGAAGAGATTTTTGATCTTAGAACAAAACTTGATCTTGCTTTGAAAAAGATTTTTAATCTTAAAGATAAGTTGCAGACATATGATAACAAGGATCATATTAAATCAGTAAATGCTTTTGTGGAATCTAAACAATATTGTGAAAGTCTTGAAGATAAGATCATCTCTCTAAGAAAAGATCTTGAAAAATCAGATAAGTGCAATGAAGAACTACTTCAAGATTTTGAAGAACAAAAAAATGGGCTGAAAGATGAGATTCTCAAATTAAAGGAGCAAATGGAAGAAGGAAGAAGGGTTGAATAATGTGTGAAGAAGCAGTATCTAGAAAAGGAAAATCAATATCAAAGAATGGAGGTTGAGGTAAATATTCTAAAAGGTAAATTAGAAGAAAAGGATAAACATTTGAGATTTCAAGATAGTACTGATATTTTGGATAATATTCTTAGTAGTCAAAGGTCTCCCGCCATCAGATTTGGTCTTGATTTTCATGAAACTGCTGAAGGAGAATCTAGTTCACAAGCTAATGCAAGAAATTTAAAGGGTAGCAATGAAAAACCTGGAATGCTCAACAAAGAGATAAGAATTCAACATGATCAACAACCAAGGAAACTGAACCTTCAAAGAAAATCATTTACTCCTAATGTTAATTGATTCTCTCCTCTGATCAACGATGTTGAATGTTTTATATGTCATAATTATGGACATGTTGTAGCTAATTGAAAAAGTAGACAATTTCAATCACAAGAAAATAATTGCGTCATAGAAAGATCATCAGGTTCTAGGTACTTTATAGGATATTGTTTTTCTTGGAACATATTTGTTCATAAAACCATTGATTGCAACAGAAGGAATGTGAAATAGAAATTTTATGATTCCTCTATAAGATGTTATTCTTGTAACAAGTTTGGACATGTAGCAAAAGAATGAAGGAACAAATCTATAGAACATGGCAAGCAATCAACTAAGAATTTTGATGTTAAAAGACCTGAAAAACATGGATCCACCAACATTTCTCATAAAAAGCAGAAAGAAGAAAAACAGATAAGGTGTGGTCTTGCACTTTTCTCATTTGAAGAATAATATGAATGGTAGATACATAATGCATGCTCTCATCACATGACTGGAGATAAGAGTAAGATGGAGTCTCTTAAGAAAAACCAATGTGGTAATGTTATTCTTCGAACTAATGCTCCAACAAAAGTTTTGGGAAAGGGTGGAGCCATAATTAATAAACATAGAGGAGAAGTTGATGCTTTATTAGTTGAAGGGCTAAAATAGAATATTCTAAGTGTAGGTCAAATGGCAGATAAAGAAAATATAATTGTGTTTACATCAACCAAGTGAAAGGTGATGGATGAAGAAACTAGAAAAATCATAGCAAGAGGATATAGAAACTCAGACAAATTATATGTGCTTGAAGAATGGAATTCTCACAGATATGAGGAGGATTCAGACTTAGAGTAAAAGAAGATGGTGCCCATTGTAGTCCATTATTATTAAAAGAATACTTCCAACAGTGGCTGCAGTAGTGATGTGAGGTACATGGCCTCGTGAGAGAAGAAGATGATTAACAGGTCCTCAGGATTAGTAATGTATATTCTTAGGGGGAGAAATACATGTTCCCATGATTGTTTTGATATTCATATTTCTTATATTACTGATAGTGCATATGGTGTAGTAAGAATGAAAAGTACATACAGTACAGGCTCAAGTGGAATTGAAGTTGTGAAGTTTCAGTATTTCACTTTTTGAACACGGATCCTATGAAGACAAATCATGTATATACGCGAATTCTTAACTGGACAGTTGTGTATATTTTTCTCCAATTTTGATTGTTTATTCTGGAATTTGTTGAGTACAGTCTGTAGATATGGCACATGTTCAAAGGGAGTATTTATTATGCTTCTAATAATGCATTGTTTTCATTATGTTTTCCTTAGAATTCCTTGGTACATAATGATTTTGATCAGTGGTGATGTTGCTTATGTTGTTGAAATTCTTGATTAATGATGAAAAATTGCATGTTGTTGTTCATGTTGCTGTTAACATATGCTTATGGTGCATATCCTATATGGTATTTGTTGATGACTATCATGGTCTTATTCGGGTCTTTTGTCTTGGTTATAAATTTCATATCTGTCATTTGATGTAAAGGTCATGTAAAGACCTATGATGTAATAAATGTAAATTCAGTCATGTATGGATTATTGTAGTCAAGTCATGTGATCCCATATTTTTTGGCATATGATGTGATTTATAACCCCACTATGATTGGGTGATCAGTGTAATTTTGAGTCCTTGGTGATAGGAAGTCATATTCAGTTGAGTCATAGACTCATGTACTTATTTGTATATATTCAACAAGTTTCAACATGTGCTCAAGGGCAGCATGGTCAGTATATAGTGCAGATTTGCATCACACATGTAAATAGAGGAAGAGAAGTCTTCATTCAACATTGATCAACCCTTTGCCCTTGATTTCAAATGGGGAGAGTAACTTGGTGTTTGAAAATCTCGGTGTATCTATAGATGTGTTTACAAGTATCTACAAGTGGTGGTGACCAAACAACAAAGTGGTTTCCATCAAGTCCAAAGGGGGAGATTGTTGGCATTATGACTACTGTGTTGTCCTTGATGGAAACATACTTGATGAGTTGTTTTTGGATGACAACCTACTTGATGAAGATGTCAACATGATGTGTCTACATGTGATAGAGAGATTGTTCAAAGGCATATAAGTTTAGAGATAGAGGAATGTTAAAGATGAAGTTCCAAGAAGTATACACAGGTTCTATGAAGCAAAGTCATGTACATATGCAGGTTTTGTGAAGCAAAGTCATGTATATGCAAGTTATATGAAGCAAAGTTGCATACACATGTGGGTATGAAGAAGATAAGGTGCGTATAGATTCTGCACCATGGTATTCTAAATACCAAGGGTCTTTACCATGGTATTGACCCATAGTATTGAGCCCAACAATAGATATTTGATCCCGTCAAAGAATACCATTGACATTAGTGTGGTGTTGACCTATAGCATTAGATAAGGGCTAAACTATATAAGGAGAGTCAAAGTACTTTGTGTGTGCAAGTAATGAATATTTCATAGTTAGAACTGAAGCAAGTGTGCATGTAATGGGCTATTAATGAATAGTTTGATATGAAACTAAGTATGCACCCGGGAATTTGATGATGGATTAGATCCAATAGATCTAAAATGACCATCTTGATAGTAGATTGGTTCGATCTGTGATATTTATTTCTGATGCGTGTTTTATTATGTATGTCGAGAGATGAATTTATTTTGAAGATATGATATGCAACAAGCTTTAAGTCAATATTTACAGATCTGTACATGGATTTTATAACCTAAAAGGCACATACATACGTTGGTTTGATGTTGTTAAGTCGCGTACCTATTCAAATCTGTATGCAGGTTTCATTCCTGAAAAGCATGTATAAATGCAGAAACGCATTGTGGAAAGCACATATATAAGATAGGGTTTTGCTGAATAAAATGTATGATCAGTCTAATCAGTCTTCTTGTGTTTCTGTTGTCTGTCAATGAAGTCTTGCTTGATGCTCATAGTTTAACAGTGATAATTTAAGTTGAATTGATTGATTGAAGAGTGATGATGTTACTAGCTATATGTGATTGAAGATCTATGATGGTTCTACGATAGTTTTAGAATGATTCAATGGTTTAGGGCTTAACTCAGTGTGTGCTTTAGAACAATAGTGATTTAGTTTCAAGGTTCAATGTTTTAATATTTGTACACAAATATGCCTCATGGAAAGAACGTATATACACGAATATGCTAAAGTAAAGTAGCGTATAAATTTTGATATTTTATTTATCCGGGTTTTTAGTTCGATCAATGAGTTGATGTAGTGTTTGGGTTAAATATTGGTATTTTGTTCATAGTAATCTGACTTCTTTGATTGTTTGAGAATAACGTGATTAATTTGGGTCTCAATTGGTTAAGTAATTGGTTGATTGAGTTGGTTCAATGATTGAGTGATGTGTTGTAGTAATCAGTTTCAGTTTTGATATTTGGTATTGGGCTTAAATGTTGGTAGTGGGTCCAGTCTGAAAATTTGATTAAACATGGCCTACAAGTTGTGATGTTTTGTAGAAGGTGGATCTAGTGTAAAAAATTATGAAACGTGGTCCACGAAAGTGCTAAGGGTTGGAGCCTTCAGTAAGGAAGTTGAAGCTTCCTTCCAATGGTAGCTAGTAAATCAGATCAGGGGGAAGGAGCTCCCTTATGATGGGTGTCGGTAAACAAGATCATGGGGTTTGAACTCCCTTCCAGCGAGTGTTGGAGAACGAGAGAAGGTTATAGCCTTTTGTAGGTGGGTGCATGTGTGCTAGTATAAGTCTACGCTAGTACAAGATTGTAAGATTCTTTTCTTAATAATAAAAGAAGACAAAGACGACAATAGCAATGGTTTTATCCCACATTCAATTTCCACCTAAAAATCATGGTTTTCATATGTGCTATGCTTTATTTTGTTCTTACTACACATTATTACTATATATCTAATGTTGATGAAGTATTAACATACTAGTTCAAGATAAATTGAGTGAAAAACTAAGTTGACTAGATATATGATAATTGTCTTTGTTAAAGTTGTGTATATATGCAAGTTTCTTTCAGTAAACTCATGTACATAAATATGATTAAGAAAAAAAAAGTTTAAGAGAGTTTTTAAAATTCTAATTCACCCCCCCCTCTCATTATTTTTCCCAACATATATTGCATGCAATAGTTGCAGAGAGATTGTAGGTCACAAGTTTAGTGGCTAATGAGGTTGCCTTTACAAACTGAAAATGTGATTTGCGACCCAATGTACACATTTATTTAGAGGAGGTTGTAAATTGGATTTGTAGGTCATAGTGAGGAACCAATGTGGTTTCATAATGCGACATCCAACCTTGGGGTATAAGGACCCAAGACAGGTCACAAATCGCAACTTTAGTGGATAGAGAGACTAACTCTAAAAGCTGTGATTGCGATCTTATTTTAGGTCAGAAAAATACAAGTGACAAAGCTTCGAAGCTCAACTTGCTAGAGCCAAGGGAAACTCTAGCTAGGTTAAGGGGGGTGAAACCCTAGGAGACCATAAGCGAGGGGTGATAGGAAGTTAAGTAAGGTGGTCTCCAAAATTTTGAGAAGGTTGAAATTTTGGGGATGTTATAAGAGCTACAACAAAATCACAATGCCCCGTTCAGTTTAGTATAAGAAACAAATAATGTTAATGATTTTTCTAAGAAAAAATAATGTTGTCAAAGAGTATAAAAGATTCTTGGACGTGAAATTGTCGAAGTGTTTTAATGTGTGAATAATATTTTATGCTAATTTTAGAAAGATGTGCTTCAACAATGGATGGTGTAGTATGAAAGTCATATTTTTATTGCATTTCTCTAATTTATAGTCCAATTTATGATTGCAAAAGTACACTTTGTCTTCTTGGAAATGAGCACAAAAATATAACTATTTTGATGGGAGAAAGGAGATGGGAGCAAATGCTTACAACTATGTAAAAAGGCTGAAAAGGGCGGCAATAAAATCCTTTTTTATTTTATGAAACTTTCAATATTTATCTAGATATAATTTGCATCAATGGTTAGTGTGTTGAAAGATGTAGGAGGTACTCATGAACTATGATTTGCAATGAAGGTGGAGGTAGTGGTGGTAGAAAACAATCTTCCCTAGACAATGTTGGCAACAAAATATTGTAGTTTTTCTTTTCCTATATCATCATTTAGGAGGTGAATGACATTCTACTGTCAAATACATAGGGTAGAATTTCCTTTTGGGTCATTCCACACAAAGTTGTTGAATGGGGACATTGGAGCATTCTTGCATGGTAACTATGCTTGTGCTAAAAGTAAAATTTATTATTATACTAGTTCAATTGTAGTTGAAAGGCATAATGATTTTTTTTATTTTTTAGATTGAGAAAGAGCATATAATATTGGTCTAATAAATAAAGAGAGAATATAGATGAATTATGGAAAACTGTGTGTCATTTAAAATATAAGATATTTATTGTTGCTTTTCTTTCTTCTATTTTCTTATCCTTTGGGCAAAGCTTATATGGGTTGTTATTTTTTACGGAAAAAGATGACAATTACATTGATACATCGAACTAGGTGAGTTGTATCTAATATGATCGCCAAAGATATGGTGGTGTCTAGTGTTAGATGAAAGTTTGTGCAAATTCATGTGATCTTCCTAATAGTGATATTTATGTTGAGAAGAATAAAGTAATTTAAATTGCTTTATTCAAATGAGATCTTATACTAAAGATCAAAGTTACAAATATAACACTCATGCCAAGTGCCAAGTAGGGGACAAATTACAATATAATATTGTTGCTTAAATTTATTGCTATTGTTATTTTCCCATCTCTATCAACAATAACAACATGGAAAATTTTGTTTTGGTCAAATAGTTCGTGTTTTTGTTGCAACTACTATAATACAAAATCAATACATCACCTTAAAAATAGATTTCTAGGCTTGTGTATGAAAATCTATACAATTGAGGATGGTGTTCCAATGAATGTGATACTAAAATAAAGAACATTGTAATGATCATAAATCACAATAGAATTTATTGAGATATAAAGGCAAGAACTACAGTAGGCATGAAAATATATTATGTGCAAGTGTTAGCTTTCTAGTAAAATAAAATAAAATAATTCAATGTTATATTTGTGTGATTGAAAATACAAGTAGCTTCCCATTGCATAAATGATTGCATCATTATTGTTGTTTTCAAAACATATGGAGAGTGTGTGATTCATCCACTTTGGATAATCAACCACTGAGAAGATGTAATGATTTTATAAGAAAGAAAAGTAATTTTTTCTTCAAGGAAAGGTGTTAATATTCTAAATAGCATACGAAAAAATGATAAATAGTTACAAAAAATAGAGATTGTGTTAAATGGGATAGCGGAGTGTCACGCATTGGTTTCCTTTTCTTCTTCAATACAATTTGAATATTAGCATCGCTTGAAGAAGGCACATTGCACATTATGGAATATATGATGCACTATAAGTTAGTGAAATCCTTTTTTTAGACATAAACACATGGTCATTCTAAAATATTAAAAGTTGAGAAATACATTTTATGTATGATTTTGTTTCTTTTAAAACATTTTTAATTTTTTATGAGTAGCATAAATGGTACCAAAAAAAAAAGCACACACAAGAGCAATAGTTTAAAGAAATTGTGGTTAGTTGGATACATGAATCTCGCCTATCTTGTTGTGCTTTTTTCTAGAACAACATTAACATATCTTGTACAAGAAGGGGCCATTGTGGAAAGCATGCAAAAGACAAGAATACATGAGATGTTTAAATTGTAGTTGTAAAGGACAAATGATTGTCATAAAAGTGTTTTGAAAGACCTACAAAAGACAACCTATGCATGCATAATATATACTAAAGTGAAACTAAAAACACTAGTTGATCCATGGAAGGAGTGCATATTTATATAAATGTTAATGTAAATAAAAACAGAGAGAATTTAGTAAATTTATGAGTAAAACTAATTGTGTTGAGAGGTGCTCTATAACCCAGTATGGGGGGATGTGTAGGCATAATGTAATGTAAGTATGTCAATATGTTTTAAATGTTAGGGATTATATATATCATATATATATATAAATAGCGAAGAGAGAGAGAGAGAGAAAGTAAATATATAAATTGTAGATTCATATGTATTAATTAATATTCAAATTAAAACATATATAAATATAAAATGTAATGTAATGTAAAATGTGAAATATAATATAAAATGTAAAATACAAAATGTAAAATGTAAGGCACAGAGCTACCAATTTAATCAGAAGAAATTGGTTTGTCTATAATGTAATTTAACATATTATTGTTTCTTTAACAAGTTATTTCTTTATACATTATTATTGGTATGATAACCAATTATATCAGTTATTATTGTTCCAATATATTAAAATAATAATCATCTCCATTATAAGTATTATTATATTAGGCCTGACATGTATTATTGATTACACAGAGTGACAATTCTTGATCATATGGATGCAGGGGAGAGAGAGGGAAAAAGAGAGAGACAAAGAGAGGACACGAGACAGAGAGGGGGGGAGAAGGAAAGAGGGAGGGAGATAGTGACAGAGCTAGAGAGAGAGAGAGAGGTGGGCAAGAGAAGGATAAAGAGGAATGAAGAGAGAGATGAGGGGACAGAGAGATGGAGTTAGAGAGGGAGGGAGAGGGAGGGAAGAAAAAATACATAGAGAGACAAAGGTGGAGATTGAGAGGGAGTGACAAGGGAGATATGGAGAGAGAGTGAGGGAGACACAAAGATTGAGGTGGCAAGAGGGGGAGAGGGAGAATGAGAGAGGGAGGGAGATAGTGACATAATTTGAGGGCAGAGAGAGAGGGAGAGGGAGATGGGGGGGATAAAGGGAGGTGGGAGAGAGAGGGAAAGAGAGATAGGACATATGAGAGAGGAGGAGAGAGGGAGGGAGAGAGAGAAATGAAGTTGGAGGGGGAGAGAGAGTGAAGGAAGAAGAAATACATAGAGAAAGAAAGGTGGAGAGAGAGAGGGAGTCACAATGGAGATATGGAGAGAGAGTGGGGGAGAGAGGAGAGTGGGAGGGAAGAGAGAGAGAGGGAGAGAAGGGGAAGAGAGAGAGAGAGAAGGGGAAGAGAGACAAAGGAAGAGGGAGGGAGAGATAGAGAGATATATATGGAGAGAAATGTATATATTTTGGGGATTAGATAGAGAGACAAAGAAGGAGATATGAAAGGAGATAGAGATATAGATGGAGGGGAGAGATAAGGAAGAAAAGTGAGACATAGTGAAGAATGGAGGGAGAGATAAAAAGATGTGGAGAAAGAGAGTGTGGGTGTGTGTGTGTATTTTGGGGGAGAGATAAAGAGAAAAATAAGAAGAGATGGAGGGAGATATAGATATAGATGACGGGTGGGGGGGGAGGGGGGGAGATGGAATAAGATAGAGATAGAGAGGGAGAGAGAGAGAGAGAGAGAGAGAGAGAGAGAGAGAGAGAAGGCGGAGGGGGCAGGGAGGGGGAGAGAGAGAAGGGGAGAGGAGGGAGAGAGAGATTTGGAGAGAGATAAGGAGAGAGGGAGTTGGAGAGAGAGAAGGAGAGAGGGAGGGAGATAAACACATAGATACAGGGGGAAAGAGGGAAGAAGAAAGAGACGTAGAGACAAATATAGATATTATATAGTATTATATAATATTGAATATTATTAACCATGGAGAAAGATGTAGTAAGATTTTTACAAAAGGTAAAAGAAATAAGATTTAGAAAGAATATTTTGGTTTTCAATGAAATATATGCATTGATTTTTTTTCGAAAATGCAACAAGAAATTGTTGGCATTATGACACAAGTCTTGTCCTTGATGGAAACTCATTCACACGTCAATTTAGTTTTGATGAAAGGCAACCCACAGTGTAATAGATCCATTCAGATGTAATAGGGCATTGGTACATAAGAACAGGGAGATGGAACTAAAGTCTACTAATCAGAATGAAGAAGTTGAAGGTAAAGGATGGTGAAAATAAGTTTAAGATGTATACATTGGTACACTTAGTCAACAACGTATACACACGGGTCCACAGAACAAAAAGCGCATACATATTGGAAAATCAAGGAATTTCAAGAGCAGAGAATACCAATGGTCAATATCATGGTATTAGCCCACAATATTGAGCGAAGTAATGACTATTTGATCTCGCGCAATGTAGGTTTTAACCCCGTAGAGGGGGGCTACCCGCCCCCC
>APFE031720272.1:0-22921 GCA_000404065.3 Pinus taeda
GAATTCGAGGTAAGGGCCCATAAATGAGGGGGACACCTTCCTACAAATCCTCTAGCTTGTTCTCCCACGAATTTGGCTGCCAAGTGCTCATTAAGACCTTCAATTTTGTCTCCAAGTTGACCAACAAGGCTACACAAAGCACCCATTAGACTTGTTGGCATAATGACTAACCAAATTCACTCTATTAACATAAAAATAATCAAAAACATGCAATAAACAAATGAGAATGGTGGACTAAGCCAAATTAGGAAGTTGAATGAGCCCAAATAATTGTACATTTTTGGGGTTCATCAAGGGTTACAAGCTCTTTATAACAGAATTTAGGGTTTAGTGGACTTTGGGTCCAAATTTTGAACCAAGGCTCTGATACCATGTGTAAGGCCCTGTCCTAGGGTCTTCTAACAGATCTGTTTCTCTAGAATTTAAATGCAATAAGAGGCAATGATTTACTTTTTTACAAGACTTTTCAAACAATGAAAATTTTACCATTTACATTCTAATCTCTAGAACTTATAGTGCACATTTCATTTCAATAAATTTACATGAGTAATCTATAGAGGAATACTTGTACTAGTGGCTGGTGAAGATGTCTTTGAGTTGTTGCTCCTGCTGAATGCTCCTCTTGACTAACCTAACTAGATTTACTTCCCAGCCAACTAGGAAATAATTCCTAGCCCAGGAAACCTCCACAGGTTCCCTAGCCCTCCGAGCCCAAGTCCAACCAGACGTAATGTGTGTCCAAGATGAATAATCTAGACCAAGATGAACAATATTTCCCTCCTCTCAACAAACCCCAAAAACCTCCATAGGTTTCTTAGGTCTCCAAAATCACAGCAATCCTAAAATCAAAGCAAAGGCCCCACATCTCCCCCTTTCCTCCCTTCCTCCTTCCCTTTTTATACCCTCCCTCTCTTATCCACCTCAACCACCTATCATTAATGTCATTAACTTCTTCTCCATCCTTACAATTGACTTCTCTTCTCCCAAGTAAAACTAGGAGTACATTTGGGAATGTGAGATGTAATTAAATGGAGAGGACCATGTCTTCTCCCTAGTAAATGTGAGAGCACATTTGGGAATGTAAGATATATATATATATATATATATATATTTATATATATAGAGAGAGAGAGAGAGAGAGAGAGAGAGAGAGAGAGAGAATTTGAAATAATGGAAGGAGACCATATCCTACCTAAGATTCAATTTGAGAAGGCAAGTTGGGAATTTGAATAAAATAGAAATAATGAATTTTATATTAGTAAATAATTTATAGTTTCCAAAATGAAGGTATTCACCAATATTTCTCAATATTTTCAGGTAATATAAACATTAATAAAATTTGCATGATAATATTTAAGTGAGGCATTACACCTCCCTACAAGAATTTTTGTATTAGAATATTCCAATCTAGTTATCTAGACCAAATTAAACTACAATATCCTTTGAGGACGTTGTTGCATGTACATGATGAAGGTGATTTCCTCTTTAGCTTTTCATACCATGAGGTTCCCTCATGAATGGAAGGTCATTACCATCGGTCAACTTATATATTATGATCTCAATGTTCAACTAAAACCTATTAGTGGTTTTCCTTCTATAGACATGGATAAAACCACATCTTCATTCTTTGATGTTAGTCTTAGAATCTTTACATTACTTCATATGTATTATGGTCCTCCACCACTAATCACCCCCTAGTCCATCAAATGTTTGTATGGTGAAAACACCTCATTACCCCATTACCTTAACACCATCTTCATTTGAGGCTTCTTCCCCATGACCATCAATTGAGGCCAGTAATCCTATCTATTCAATAACATCATATTGGGGGGGGGGGGGGGGGAATCCCATTTATAGGTCTCCCTTTTCCATATTCGACCTAATCTTATTTACCTGTCTAGGAATAGTAATTACCCTCATGATGGATAAATTAGGGTGAATGCATGAAGATGGTTTACACTTTAGGGCCAAACATGGCAATGAGATTTAAAAAAATTACTCTTTTATTGAATTTAAGCCCTCAAAATTCATATAAGCATTGTAAATTTTGATTCGGAGGACAAAGATAATTTGTGGAGAATTATGTTGTTGTCCTAATAATATTTTTTTGCAAATTTGTTTACTATCATATATTAATCTGTTGATTTTCCATCACATGAAATGCTTGTCCTTGCAAATTTTAAATATATATATATATATATATATATATATATATAGATATTAGATATAGATATAGAATAGATATAGATATAGATATAGAATATAGATATAGATATAGATATATGAGCGTGATCCACATAGAGAGAACTAAGTTTTTCATATTAAAATATTATTTTTTATGCAAAATTATATTTTTTATTATTTTTCGAAGTTGGCGAAGTAATATTTCAATAGCATTTTGAAGGCATATGCGTTCACATAAACAGAAATAGTTGTTTAAATAAATTAAAAAACCACGAGTACCCTTTTGAAGAAGACTCATAAATGAAGATAGTGGTATTTTTTGAAATTTTTTCGTTGTGTATATTTTATGTTATTGATTTTTCATTCAACCCCATTAAAACTATCCAAAAAACTTTCAAGCATAATTTTTAAAAGAAAATAGATAAAAAAATATTATATGAATTTGAAAATGTAAAACTCACATGCCATTGGATAGAGGATTCCTTCACAAATCCAACATGATAAAATCCACCACCTAAGGACAAGTATTTCCTTAAGTCTGCTAGCCTACAAATTGGTGTTGAAGAGAATTTTGTGGAAAGGGGAGCTAAAACTCTGTTTTTTAAGGCTCATAGTAGCTCAATCAAGTGCTTAAAATGCTTGATCAGGTGCTTAAAATAAAAATTCAAATATCTCGATCAAGGGTTTAAGAAACCTTCGATTGAGCCCTTAACATGTTTAAACAATGGCTTGATCGAGCCCATAGCTCAATCGAGCTTTAAGGTTTGATCGAGCCACCTCTTTTAATTTCGCTCCCATGATGTATTGGCAGTAAATTTTAAAAAATGGCTCAAACGAGCCCCTGACCTCGAGTCACATAGGAGCTCGATTGAGGGTTTGCATTAATGCTCAATCGAGCAATATTTAATCCCTCAAATAGCTCGATCGAGAACTTAAAGATTTCTCAATTGAGCTATTGTTTTTCACCCACAACATACCCTCGCTTGCCAAAAAGTGTAACACAACTCCATGCATAGACCCATTAGCATTTCCTATTCTTACCTTGTTATCCTAGTGTGGTACCTAGATGCTCCAACACCTTCCATACCATCAATGCCAACTCCTTATTTGTTTTTTGGCACATTTTTAGATTGTAGGAATTACCCTTGTGCCATCTACTAAATCGACATAGGCATAACCTATCCATAAAAAAACGATTAATGGAGTTTCACTAAGGAGAATCTAAAAAATCCAAGGGAATCGTAAATTCTGGACAAGCTATGGCCATGAAAACCAATGCACCTACAACTATCCCCCATGTGCTCTATGGGACCTTAAATACCATGCAACCAAAAATTTTCCATTGCTTGTAAAGTTAATGACATTCTTAATTCATATTATTAGAATCAAACGCATCTATTCCATTTGTGGAATTTTCTCTTCTTGAGTCATCAACTAAACATCTCAATTCCTTGCACGTGAATCATCTATGTGCTTAGTGTGATACATATGGTTTTTATTTTCATCATTGTCCCAAAATTCCCTAATTTTGAGATTCCCTCACCATCATTCATCATCTTGATTCATCTTTAGAATATAATCCAATATGAGTGATTGATGATGTTTCTCTTTGACATCAAACATTTTTAGAAAGAGGGAAATTGACTATTAAAATTAGACCTCCTCCTAAAAGGCCTTATGAGAATACCATGTGTCCTTTTTACCTTTCAACCTCCTTAAGAAAACTATATTTTGAAAATCCTCCATTTTCATTAGTTATAGATTGGATCACCCATTCTATTCCTATTGTCCCCTTGGCTTCATCATTGTTGAAATTTCCATCCACTAGTTCCATGTCTTCATCCATTGGAGTGTCTGCTTCACATTCCTATGGTGTATATAGGGGGGCATATCACTCACCTAACTATGCCTAATCATTTTTTTACCTTTCAACCTCCTTAAGAAAACTATCTTTTGAAAATCCTCTATTTTCATTAGTTATAGATTGGATCACCCATTCTATTCCTATTGTCCCCTTGGCTTCATCATTGCTGAAATTGTCATCCACTAGTTCCATGTCATCATCCATTGGAGTGCCTACTTCACATTCCTATGGTGTATATAGGGGGGCATATAACTCACCTAACTATGCCAAATCATTACCCTCACCATCATTTGATGGGGCGCAATCTCTCATTCTTGAGACAAGATGGCTCCTCTAACCAAGTCCTTCATGCCCTAGCCAACCATGATGGCCTCGTTATTATAGATTATTCATAATTTTGAGCCCTTCAAAAGGGTATTTTAAGATTTTTATTATTTAATACTCCATATTAAAACCTATTTTTCCCCTGAATCATTTAGGTATGTAGTTTTTTAATTTGTATTTATGAACTAGTTTTCATTTCATAAGTACCTTTATACTTTGGTATTAGTTGACTTGTGTGTAGGAGCTCACCATGGAAGATTTTTTCCTCTATGGTATGTGGTCCTCTTCAAGTAACTTTTTTTCTCTTAGAATTTAGCTTAGCATAACTTACTTGAATATGTTGCATTGGCCATTCATTCCACTTGAAATCAGTTGTAGGGCCACCCTCACTTGCGTTAATGGTTTATCCCATCCATTTCTCACATTTAACATTTACTCAATGAAATATCTTACCTTACATGGGTGACCCAATTTAATAACCCTTGCTTTATTCTAGAACCCAAGCTCTTGCTTCCTCCTTATAATGGGGAGTCTATATAATATAAATCCTAAAGTTAAGATTATTGCACCTTTACTCATTATGTTGATAACCTTATCCAATGGACTCTTAAACCCTTGGTAGGTATCTCATTTTTCAGAGTATCACATATCAGAAGCCACTTATTTCATCCATACTATGATGATTCTTCATTTTGGTATTTCCACTCATCAATGGTCAAGGAGATTACCATTATTACCCTACCCCTCATTACTTTCATTTGTATTTTTCACATCCATCATTACAATTATTTGGTTTCCTACTATTGGGGCAAAGTGATTGCCTGTCATTTAATTTGTCAACCCGGGGGTGTTGTAAACATGTGAAGCATGCGTGCACTAGATGTGCTATAAATTCTCTTTCAGTTTAGATCAATCTAACTACAAAATAATGAAAACCAATTCATCTAATCTATGAAATCAAATAATGAAAATGAAATTCAACTAACTTGTGAAATCAGAAACAACTAATGTATACTTAGTTACTCTAGCATTCAATTATGAAGTGTTCCCTTTTTGAGATGATGTGTAAACAACTATTTATAATTTAACTTCTATTATCGTAGAAAAGCAAGTAAAGTGTGCAGAAAATAACTCAATAATTGCATATATTAAATATTCAACCATTCAATCTTGAAATATGATTAAATCAATTTCTTAGAATGATCTTTAGGAATATCAGTTAATGCAATTAAATGAGGATCTTAAAAACAAAAATAAAATCACGAAAAAGTAAAGCTCAAGGATTGCATAGGTCGAACATTCAATCACTCAATTTGAAGTCACCTTCTTAGCTTGATCTTTTATTCAATTATACAATGAATTGATAGTTTGATCTAAGAAAGTAAATAACAGAACATGAAATGAAACTAAATAACTATAAGCTCTTGCCTCAAACTTAATCCAAATGGAAAATACATAAATCTTTCCTATTGGAATGTTTTTAGAAAAGCGAAGATTACACAGTCATTCTAAAACTAATACTAAGAAAACAAATAAACTTTAATCTATAAAAGAAATTAAATCTAACACATTTTAGATAGCTTATCTGAAAGTGTGAGAGATGGTAAATCGAGATGCTCCATATGTAAGCAAAACCAAGTCAAAATGAAGGAACATTCATGAGTAAGGTGCCACAATCTAATCTATATTCAAAGCTTGAGCATAACTCCAATTTTACACATGAAAATGATAGGAGAAAACTTCCCCTATTTATACAAAAAGATGAGAATTTATCTCATTAACGAGAGTCCATGAATCTCTCCCCATATCTCTAGAGTTACAATCAAAATAAGAAATGATAAGGCACATGTATTCTTAGAGTTTCAATACAAATAGGAAATGAGACACATATCCTTGTGATCCCATGATCTTCTCCACTCAAATTCGAATTTGGTTTTGAGAGCCCACATAAGGGTCTTTTAGAAGTTTCCTTTTGACCTACACATGTCAACAATATCATCCCACTTGTTAGTACAAGCATATGCACATTAATTTCTAATTTTTAACCATAAATTCACTTAAAAATGCTAAGAATTAGTAAAGTTTAGAAAAACATAAATGTGACCCAATAATGATAATAGTAAAGTAAATGTAATGAAATGGAGGTAAATGTAATGAAATAGAGGTAGTGTGAATGTGATAATATGGAAATATAAGTGAAAATGTAATGGAAGTAAATGACAATTTCAGTGCCCAACATACCCCCTAATTGAAGCTATTGCATGTCCTCATGCGATTTATTACATTAGTTCTTTTTTATCCTTGAGCTTTGGCTTAACTTTGCATGATATCATTTGATAACTTCATACTTTTGCAAAATCTCTTAGTTGAATTGCAACATAGTCAGTTTTTGTGTTACAACCATATTTTTTTGTTGCATTCATTTTTTATATTTGAACTTTTCATAATGATAATTTGATTATTGTTGCAAAGTATATCTTTATTGGATTGCATCATAGTTGGTTCTTGTGTGACAACCATGTTTGTCTTTGTATCCACTTTTTAGTATTTTTTACGTGCTTTTGTATGCTCATAACAATAATGTAATAGTTAATATCTTTTAAAAATATGTGGGCTTTTGAATGTGATATGAATATGGAAAAATATGAATATGAATGTATCCCCCCCAACTAATGATATTGACAATTTTATGAGATGAGGAAGAGAATTGTATTTTTTTTCCAAAAATTATCATTCTAACTTTTCAAGGAATTTTATGGTAAAAAGTTAGAAAATGATATAACTTGACTTACCCTTTAGAAATGGATGAGCTACATGTGTGGTAGCTGCAAAATTCTGATCATAATCTTCTTCAAGTGGTTGGACAAGTCATGGAGAAAAGAATCAAGATGACTTTTTATTTACTTTTATTAAAACTTGCCAAATCTGCTGTGGAATAGTGTTGATTCTATTGCTGCCATTTGATTCCACATCTATTATTTGATTCTGCAGCCATCATATGATTCTACAGTTACTGTGTGATTCCGTAGCTACTATCTGGTTCTACAACTGTTGTCTGATTCTACAACTACCATTTGGTTCTGTAGCTACATATCTTCTACATTTGCTCCAAAATGTTGAAAATGATAGTCTTCATGTTTTAAAAACTCATTGGCACAATTCCTGCTATGTGAATAAATGTTTTGATGTCGAACATAACATGAAATTGTCGACTTAGTGGCCATTAATGGATGCCACTAGTCAACACGAGAACTATCACCATTAATGACAATGAGAGTCAAGATGCCCAAACACATCATGCTAAGCACAAATAATTTTGTTGTTGTCGAGTACCTAGAAGATCCAGTGAACAAGAGACATTAATGTATTATCATTGTTTTTCGGTATGAGGACTTGTCATTAAGACATGCAAGCCTCAAGGTGTTTTTGCAAGGATTTTAGACTCAAAGGACTATGGACACAATAATTTGCATTAAAGCAGGGTTTATTTGTGAAATGAAAAATGATAGGAAAGGAAAAACGAAAATGGAAGATGACAATGGAAAATAATAATGACAATGGGAAATAAGCATGTAAGTGAGATTCTTACTTTTATTAGTGGGTGAGGTAGAAAGTTTATGTGAATAAAGGAAAATGAACAACTGACTCTTACTGGGAAAAATAATTGTGGCTTGCTTTCAATTGCTTGCTTGGATTTATAATTCAAAAGGGAGGAAATGTAATGGTTTTGGTGGATATGGACATGGACTTGTTCTTATGTTTCTCATGGAATTGGTCCTTTGAAGACCAATTGTGCGCATAATTAGTTTTCTTCAATGATCATTCGATCATCCCAAAAGGGCAAAAAAACTTGACATAAAGTACATAAGTGTGTTAAAAAAGAAATGGCCAAATTATTTTCTGATTCTTATGCAAAATGTAAATATCAAATAAAACAGATTAAGGAAAATCAAAAGTGTTATATTCAATCCAATTCGTGATATTGATAACAATCCATTTTTAAAAAATAACCATGAAAATTAAATTAACTCCCTGTTGTCAGATGACTTCATGCACTGTGCTCAGTAAAACAATTGGCATCACAAAGATTTGTTGTGCTCTGCAAGTTACAACTTCATAGAAAAATACACAGCAACAATATTAATGCCAAATCTTCATAAATCATCTAAATAATTTTCCAATTGTTTTGAAAGCTATTATTGAATTGTCATTTGTGCTGCAAAAATATGAAAAGGTACTTGTACAAAAAAAAATATTTCAATCAAATTTTACAAGTATTTTTCACTTTATAAATTACTTCAATAAATTGATTGCATATGTATTATCATTACATTTTATTATTATTATTATTATTATTATTATTATTATTATTTCACAAATAAAATGATTTCTTTCATTCAATCTTTGAAAATTATTGTTGTTCGTTTCATTACTTCAGAAGTAGGGACCTTTCTCATTCTTTAGATTAATAGTGGCCTCGAAATTATCTTCCTTTGTTTCGCCTGGAAATCCACATCTCACATTAGTCGCTATCTTCATGTCTTGCACAAGTCGCATTAATGTATCAACCACAAATCGGAATTCACTGATTTTGTATTCACGCTTCATAGCATTCAAAATAGAATCACTCCCTCACTGCACTAACACATGACGAAACGAGTATACACATGGGTGAAGCATTAAGTTAGCAAGTTCTTCCAAGTGTTCAAATATGTAAGGAGGGAAAATCTATTGGAATTTTTCACAAGAGCAAGAGTCATTGTTTCATTTGAAGTCTTCGTGAATTAAATTTGTTATTGCGAGCAAAACCTCATGCATAAAAAAAAAATTCGCTTTCCTCACGCAGTCACCAAACAAGGTCCCAAAGAACTACGATTTTCTCCCGAATGGTTAGGAATCTGAGGAAATAGTTTATGAGTTATTAGAGTCATTACGTTCTAGAAAATACCCATGTCACAAGTTTTTTAGGTTCTCCCTGGTTTTCTTAGAAAATTCGTTTTAAAATCGGGTGTCAAGACAGTTTACGCTTTCTAGCAATTACGTTTTCTGCAAAAATCAATTTCGGATTTCTCCTAACAACTACAAAATCCAAAAAATCATTTACACATTATCTAATTGCTCTAGATCCAGAGAAAACCCATGTCTCAGTTTTTTCAGATTCGCCCTGGTTTTCTCAGAATTTGTGTTTTAAATTTGTGTTTTTATACTGCTGCATTTTCTAGAAATGTTCCGGTGATTTTTAATTTGCAAGTTTTGAAGGTTGGGCTTCTAGTTGCATAGATGTCTTCCTGCAAAGGAAAATGGAAGATATAACTATATCAATCATACTATAGACAATTCTGAGGGGAATCGAAATTTGGAATGATATAAAATGGGATAACACTTTGAAGAAATCTAACCGCATCATTTTTGTAATCCCGCAGAAAACTCTTGCATTACAGACGTAAGGATTTTTGCTCATGGATTTGCAATTATTGCAGTAGCTAAATAATTTTTATGATATACTAAAAAAATAATTTCTTTTTCTCATCCTCCAAGTCAAACTAAATGCGGAAGGAGAGCATACTTGAGAGATTTATTTTGTTAGCATAGTCAAGATTTCATCAGTCGATTCCTCAACAAATTTTGCAAAAATAAAATGAAAAGGCTTGATCTCATACCTTAAATTATTGTTTGTGATCTTCGCTTGTGCTCCTTATTCTCAACCATTTATTTTATTACAAATTTTTCCTACCAAGGGTTAGTAGATGGGTGGTTCTTACTGCACCATAAAACATCAAATTTATCTTAAAAACTATAAAAAATTATTTTTATTTTTCCTATCTATCTAAAAACTACTTTTTTTTATTTTCTATGTATATTCATACTTCCAATGAATCCATTTACGAATTATAATTTTTGAAATGCTCATATCCCAACTTGAAAAATGTACCTGATTGTTTTTAAGGATATGCAAAGTCGACTTGACCTTTCGATTTGCCACAAGAATCTGTTGAAGAATTGATGCATATTGTGGCGTAACCGCTTCTTAATACCATTCTTCAATGTAGTCTTTGGGCTGCATTCTAGATCCTTTGTCCATAAATGGTTAGTAAAACCAAAAACAAATGAAATACACTTTAAACTAAAAGATAGTTCCTATGCACACTTCCTTGACAATGGCGCCAAAATGTTGGGGCAAAGTGATTGCTTGTCATTTAGTTTGTCAACCCGGGGGTTTTGTAAACTTGTAAAGCATGTGTGCATTGTATGTGCTAGAAATTTTCTTTCAGTTTAGATCAATTTAACTACAAAATAACGAAAACCAATTCATCTAATCTATGAAATCAAATAATGAAAATGAAATTCAACTAACTTGTGAAATCAAAAACAACTAATGTATACTTAGTTACTCCACCATTCAATTATGAAGTGTTATTTTTTTGAGATGATGTGTAAGAAACTATTAATACTTTAACTTCTAATGTCCTAGAAAAGCAAGTAAAGTGTGCAGAAAATAACTCAGTAATTGCATATATTAAATATTCAACCATTCAATCTTAAAATATGATTAAATCAATTTCTTAGAATGATCATTAGGAATATTAGTTAATGCAATTAAATGAGGATCTTAAAAGCAAATATAAAATCATGAAAAAGTAAAGCTCAATGATTGCATAGGTCGAACATTCAATCACCCAATTTGAAGTCACCTTTTTGACCTAATCTTTTATTCAATTATACAATGAATTGATAGTTTAATCTAAGAAACTAAATAACTGAACATGAAAGGAAACTAAATAACTATGAGCTATTGCCTCAAACTTAATCTAATTAGAAAATACATAAATCTTTCCTATTGAAATATTTTTAAAAAAGCAAAGATTACACAGTCATTCTAAAACTAATACTATGAAAGCAAATGAACTTTAATCTATAAAAGAAATTAAATCTCACACATTTTAGGCAGCTGATCTAAAAGTGTGAGAGATGGTAAATCGAGATGCTCCATATGTAAGCAAAACCAAGTCAAAATGAAGGAACATTCATGAGTAAGGTGCCACAATCTAATTCTGTATTCAAAGCTTAAGCATAACTCCAATTTTACACATGAAAATGATAAGAGAAAACTTCCCCTATTTATACAAGAAGATGAGAAACTATCTCATTAATGAAAGTCCATGAATCTCTCCCCATATCTCTAGAGTTACAATCAAAATAGGAAATGATAAGACACATGTCTTCTTAGAGTTTCAATACAAATAGGAAATGAGACACATATCCTCATGATCCTATGATCTTCTCCACTCAAATTCGAATTTGGTTTTGGGAGGCCACATAAGGGTCTTTTAGAAACTTCCTTTTGACCTACACATGTCAACAATCTCATCCCACTTATTAGGTATAAGAATATGTACATTATTTTCTAATTTTTAACTATAAATTCACTTTAAAATGCTAAGATTTATAAAGTTTGGAAAAACATAAATGTGACCCAATAATGATAATTGAGGTAAATGTAATGAAATAGAGGTGGAGTGAATGTGACAATATGGAAATATAAGTGAAAATGTAATAGAAATAAATGACAATTTCAAGGTCCAACACCTACTATGGCATTTATCTCCTTTTATCCTCCTTATTTTTCCACATGGTTTCCCCGTTAGAATTATTCTAGATATTGTGTCTCTTGACACATTGGTTTTGTTCTCTAGTGTGACCCTCATCCCTTCTCTGTTATTTCAGAGCCTTCTAACACCCCTTTTAAAATACTAGGAGGGTTGTGTGCTTCCTTGGCATATATTTCAATTGCAACAACATTCCTTTATTGTCCTTGTATGGAGTATTTATGATGGGCCACCACAGTGTCCCATGGAATCTATTCAATTCCTCTTAAGTCCTACAATAGTTCATCATTGTCTCCATGAATTCTCATGTCTAGTTTTTTCAATTTATGATATCTATTTGTCTCTTGGTTTACTAATTTGTCATTACACAACACGTTTTTCCCATTATTGACCATTCCCCATGGAACACTTTTAATCACTACCAAGTCAACCTTGCATTTATGTTCTAAGGAAATTTGTGAGTTTGTATCTCTTTGCATTCTCATCTTCCCTTGGTGTCACTCCCCATTAGTTATATTCTATAGCTTCTTCCTCATGCTAGTTTTCAAGGATCCCGTTGTCCCTTGAATCCAACATGCCTTTGATTGTTGACTTCAACACCTATATTCTATAGCTTCTTCCTCATTAGTAGGAAATCATACCAAGCAAGGATAATTTCTTTCTAACCTTGTTTATTCTCATGTACTTAAATTCACCTTATTATTGCACCATTGAGGCTCGTACACTTGGATTAGTGCTCTAGTTGATTACTAGATCCCATACATGTGTGAGTTGTATTAGCCCTTAGAAGGGATCGTCCCTTGAGATAGCTCCCCACATGTTCCATCATAGCATTGTTTTTTAGATATAGCTCCAGTTGTCATACTCTAAATGTTTGTCCTTAGGAGTTCCTCCTATTCCTAGGCTTTGTTGGGCTTTCACCTATCAACATCAACACCTTGATTCTAGGGTCTACGAGTTATAATATTATGTACCTTGGTCCCATTATCCTCCTTAATGGGTTACCTCAAACTAAGATGAGAGACTCCTCATTTCTCTCATACTTGGTAAGATGTCACATGATTTACTCCAACTCACTTTCTTAGTGTTGAGATTTCTGTATATATTTTAGTGATCTAGCCTCAATTGTAGTTACTTGGATTTGACATGCTTGTTTTTACCATTCTCAAAGCCACTAGTTTGAGCTACCCTCTTTCTATATCACTTCAAATCTTAGTTGTGTCCTTTGTTATCTTTATTTGGAATTATATTGTACTCATTGTATTATATTTTTGGCGCCTATTCACTATTATAATTTGTTGTATTGTATTGGGACACCATTTTTCTCATCTCGTAGCCCCTTTATGCCATTGCACACCATTATATAATCATTGTGAGATCTCTTAATAAACATGGGTATGCCTACCTCATCCCTATTGATATATTGTAGATATTTCACCATTTTGAGTTGTTCTCAATAGGTGATTACCCATTACTCTTCTTCCATGGGCTATATTTCTTCCTTGGACACTCCACTCCTTCCTTGGTCCTTCTTGTACTCGGGTAAAGAAAATATGGTGTGTTTTCATCAAATTATTTGTTCTTAACCTCACAAATAAGGGGGAAATTTGTTATCACACCAGGATATAGAAATCTGTCACTATGAGTATGTTTGACCCTCATTTATGAACCCTTTCCACCATCATATGACCTCAAACTCTTTAGAAACAACCTAGTCAAAAATTGAAATTGAGTAAAAGTGGCTAACAAAGATATCACAGCCAAAATGTGTGCTCAAATAGCATATATATCACCCCCCAAAAGTGCACTTGGATCACACATATATCACCCCAAAAGTTGCATTGCTTCATAAAAAAGGCCAAATTTGATTGTTTCTGACCCTTATTAATGCACTTGAATCGATATGTTGGGTGGTAAGTTATATATGGGTTATCCTAAACATCAATTGCTAATGTTAAATTATATTGATTTAATCATCATTAGGCACTATTTGAAAGACTATGTCAACGCAGGTTAACCATTATTTCACTATAAATCTAGTGCTTAAGGTTACTCCCTCTATATCCATTATCACAACTAGTTTTATGCTTCCAAAATATCACTAGAATATTAAGGACCTCTTTCTCTTGATAGCACTCTTCTTTTCTATGAATCTTTCTTATCAACTAAGGAAGGATTCATATTCACATGAAGGAAACCAATGAACCATCCCAAGGAGGAGATTTAGAGCCTATCAACATCAACAAGCTCATCCATTAGGTGTATTCTTTGGACTTGTTACCAGTAATGGAAATTCTTTGCATTCTTTCATATATCTTGTTTAATTTAATGTAATGGTTTCTTCCTTTTGTTCTTTATTGCATGAAAAAGGTAGGGTTTGATGCCAGAAAAGTAGACTTATGGTTTAGTTTTCTAACTTTGTACACTATCTTTTCTAGGCTTAATATGCAACCATTAAGCCAGTGGGATTTGTCTAACCTTGTAACAAATATGGGCTAATGTCATTTAGTTAGTGACATTATGAAAGAAATATAAAAGGTAATGAAGTCATTGAAAATGAACCATGAAGGATAGTTTGAGTTAGTCTATAGTTGAGTTTATGATAGTCAAGTTTAACAATTGTCATGATCCCAAGTGAAAAAAGTACTTACAAGTACCTCATTGTAATTGCAATTGTGTAATTTATTTCTTGGCTGACATCGTTAGTTTATGGTTGATGCCTAGTTGATGTGATTTGGTCATGGTTGTACCTAGTTGACAAGAGACATACTAACAATTAGAGGGTCATAGAGTTTAGATAGTGAGTCATGTCTTAGTAGAGTGTTAGAATAGTGAATTAAAGTTATCCTTCCTATAAACTTGCAAACACTAGAACATTGTTAGAGACCTTGAGACTACTTTGACAAAGTTTGAAGATCCAAGAGGAACACACATGATTAATAGTGTAACATCCCAATTTTTTCTCCTTGGAAAAGTCATGATTAGACTTGTTAAAAACTATTCATAGATATTTTATTTTTACTATACTAATCATGATGAGGTACATATACCGTAGTGTTCTAAACAATGTAAATTTTTTCTTCTGAAGTTGCTAAAATGATGATAACCAAGAGTGATAAAAGATTTCTTAATGTTAAAAAATACATGTTCTTCCTATCTATCCTACTTTCATCTTCACCTTATTTAAGTGATGAGCAGAAAACAATTTCGTATAGTTAATCCACCATTCCTATACATTAGCAATGCCTCCCTACATTCTTGGAACAAGTAGTTGGGGCAACCTCTCTTTGTCACATTCCTGCATTAAAAATTTGAGTGAAAGTAGAAAGGCTCAGAAAAAACAAAAGAAAATAGAAGAAAATAGAAGTTTTCGAAAGTAGAAGGGAAAAAAGTAAAGTATAAAGATTATATAGATCAAACGAGCCATGAAATTTAGCTTGAAAGAGCTAGGGAACCTGGAAAATCCGCAAGAAGTTGTGTCACATCAGCTGGACCTTTCAATGTTTTCTCCCGGACTTTTCTATGTTCTCACCAAAGAACATTAAATAGTGGGGGACTTTTGAGGGATGGAGAAGCAGGGAAGGAAGTCATCCTTATGTTGTGAGGGGCAGATAATGTAGGTGCCTGAAGCTGCTCTGTCTTTTGCAGACTTGGCAGTGAGAATTACCGTGGTTTGAACTCAGCGCTTCTTATTCCTATTTCCTGGTGGTATCATAGCCTGGCCAGGTGGTGGAGTTCTACAGCAAACTGCTTACAATTGGGTTACAATTGGGTGGAAATTGCTTGGTTTGTTTGGTTTTACTGGTGATCACACTGATATCAGATAAGTCTGCAAATTTTCACCTGGTAACATAATTCTTCTTATGTATAGATTCTTTTATAAAAGAATGTTTAGTCTGAGGTGGAAGCCACAGCCTCTTCTCGAAACTACCTTTAAATGATTTCTGGAAACTTCATAAACTCTATTTCACACTCGGCTCGCTCTATATGTATGTAGACTAAGGCTGGGCCAGAGCCAAACTGTTAAAATTTATTTGGTAAAACGCCAGAGAAGTCGAATAGAATTAAATATTTTACGCCAAACACGAAAATGGTTGGAAACAAGGGTATTAAATTCTTGAGCTGGAGTGTTACACCACGGCATACAAGGGTATTGCAGAAACGATCTTTCTAATGCATTTCCATCGTTTCATTCTTTGGAAAGAATCAGTGCTCTATTTAAACATTAAGATCTCCAAATTTGAATATTGGCCTTTTCGCCGCACCATGTTATTAGCATAACTACTTACTTCAACACTCTCTCTCTCTCCACACAAATACCATGCATACTGGAAATACTATTATGGGGTTATGATTTAATAATGCTGCAATCACCGTTGGAAATGGATCTCAAAGTTTCATCTTCACCTTCACCTTTTGTCTAGAATATTTGCTTGCTGCTTTATTTCCTACATGCACACTAGGCTTTTGACTTGTTTTTCGATTTTTTACAAACGATAAACCAGACTGTAAGAGAAAATCAAAATTTTCAATCATGATAATACATAATCAAAGTGCCGGATATCAGTTAAAGAGTAGACTGGAGGGATTCAATCCTGATTGGTGGAGTAATACTCTGTCGACCTCCTTGGCAGGATGAGGAGCTTTTGAGCTTTTTCACTTTTTATGTTTCGAGTATTTTCTGATGTTTTTTGTAGTTTCTGCCAATTGACTTCTCCTGCCGCTCTCACACATCCTTGTCTTTATACGAGATGTCTGAAATGGTGACTGTGCATTCTGGACCAACACAGGCGTGGCATTATTGCAGTGTACTTTTTTCATTTTCTCATTTAGTTGCTCTGATTATTACTGTGTTTCTGTGTGGCTGCAGTGGTTTAATATATGCTATCAGTTTAGCACATACTTCAGCAATTATATTGGCTTCATGCTTCTAACCGTGGAAATCACTCTACTATTGTTGGAACTTCTTTGGAAATTGTATTTAAGTGGATTTGGAACTTCTTTCGACACTGTACTTAAGTGGATTTGAGATTCCCGAAGGAATGATTGTTTGATTGCAGGTTTCTCGGAGGATGAACAACAGTATCTATCTTCAAATTGATTGATATTTTAAATCCGGATTCATCTTCAAGGCCAAAAATCCATCCATTTGAATCCAGTTGTTTTCCTGAAGATGAATCCAATTGAGGATTCAAAACGCTAATCAATTTGAAGATAAATATTGTGGTTAATACTTCAAGAAACCAACAAATTGTATTTTAAATGGTTAGACTAAGCTTTATCAGATAAATATTGTGCTTAATACTTCAAGAAACCAACAAATTGTGTTTTAAATGGTTAAACTAAGCTTCATAAGAATTGTCTGTACAAGTTGTCAATTCTGAGTGCTACATATACCTAGGTTCTATAACATGTAAGGAGTGACATGAAAGTATTAGTACTAAATACCTTCAGACTCATGCATGACATCTGAAAGGAGAAAACAGGAACTTCTTGAAACTCAATTATTATACTACTGAAAGTACATCTATTCAATTTGTTTTGCTTGCAGATTTCATGGAGTTGGGACGTTTTATTGTTTAATTATGCATAATTTGGTAGCAAGTTATGTTTAGTATCAGTGGAACTCTTTGAGTTTGATTGCACTTTTCTAATAGTCCTTTGAATAATGCGGAGAAACGAGGACCAGAGAAGAAAGGCACCATTAAAATCTAGCTTATATCGGATGAAGTTCATTATAATTAATTGACTCAAGTGAATTTGAACTTGATTACCGTCCAAAAAAAGGTTAGGTTTAATTTTATCTGTGTTTAATATGGAGTTGATATGCTTTTTTTTTTTAATAAAAATAAAATGTTTTCTAAATAAAAAAGTAATATAGACTATAATTAAAAACAAAAATGAATATGCTATGAATATTTAGTTAGTTGTCCATAACATAATATAATTTCATGTAAAGTAATTAAAAGAACAAAAAATTTGTGTTAGTAAGATGTTTAAACATTATATTTTTCAACAATATTTCAACACTGAATTTAAATAAACTATTTGAAGATCTATGTTAATTAATTCATGTCTATAGGAATGAATTTCATATGTATCTATATATAGAAAATGAGTTTTTATGGTTAAGACATTTGAAGTGGTCTTAGTATTTTAGAGATTGTTCAATTTTTTAGGTATATATTTTCTTTTCAAAATCCAACAAAGATTTTTTTGACTTACAAGTTTATGTACTTTATATAAAATACAATTTAAATAATGAAAAATTACACATTGTATTTTACATTCCAAAAAAATTTGCACTTAAAGAAATTTGATCTGTACTTAAAGATAGATCTATAGTGGTATTATATTAATCTCATATATTACATAAGTATGTGTATTTGACATGTGTAATCATTAGAAGTTTTTACTTTTTTGGTCAGGTGATAAAAAAATTCTTGACATTGTACATTTTTGTTGTTTAAAATGTGTTTTTAAATGCATAAGGCAAATGCAAATGCAAATCTGTTTCGAAAAGCATGAGAACTTCAAGGAATAAATCATGAGAAACTTAAAAAATAAATCAAGAAATAATTTATAGATCTAGAAAAATCTACTTTTCTTCTAAAATTGTATTTGATAAAATGTAAGCCTAAAACTAATGAGAATATGATCTAATAATTAAATGAGGAGTTTCCGTTCCTAAAGATCTTATAGTCCAATCCTGGAAAAGACTATAAATACGAGCCCTTTTAGGCACAATTAAGCCAATGAGCTTAAGTTCTATCATGAATGAATGTCCTCATATAGTGAGGGGTATAGACAATGTCAGTAGTAAGAAAGAATAGTTTCTGTACATGTTCAGGCTGCATGCGGCCAGATATATATTATGTTAATTTGCATGATACGATGTTTCTTTGACATCCAAGGTTGGCATATGGTACAGGAGGAATGGTTGATGCCTTGTGTCAGAGTTGGGTATGAAATATTCATTGGAGTATCAGTCAGCTGTTAAAAGCGCAATTGTCATCGAGGAGGAAGTAGAGCCGTCGCCGCTCTCATCGAAGGAAATTACCACCACCGTTAAAAGAAACAGATTTCTTTTTGTTGGCAGAGAGCGCGAGCTTTTCGATTTGCGGGCAGAAAATGTGAGTTGATCCCCTGCATCTCTGAATCGCTAAAAGGGAGCCGTGGCAGAGTCTGCCATATTTGTGAGTCGATTCCCTTCGTTAATTCTGAGTTTTAACATGGTTTACTAACGCTGCCATATGGAAGGAATCTGCTACTGACCATCTGTTGAAATTTGTAATTTCACTGCTCGCGCGGGCGAGCAATTCAACCGCGTCTTACCAATGTCAAAACCACCCAGCAGCAAACCTGAAACCACCGGTAAGTTATCGCACCGCTTCTTGTCAAAGGAGGTTTCCGTACTAAGGGGCTCCGATGCAATTTGGAGGAGCCACGTGGATTGGCGTGACATCACCCTCAAACACTTTTCGGACGATAAAAGTCAGGTAAAACCCCCCATCTGATATGCGTCCGATTTGGCTCTTGTTTCTCGGCCGTTCCATCACGAGGAAAGTACATGGGGTCTGATTAAACTTAAATGTTGCGTGAAGTATCACTTTGCCCATACTCTAATGTTTAATGTTATGACATTTTTTGGTAACGTTTTTAATGTTTTTACGCGCGAGTTAATACTTAGGGCATACGGAAGTATGGGCGTAATAACGGAAGTATGGGCGTAATAATGTAAGGTAAGTTTTTTAATTATTTTCATATATGTATTGTATAAGCGTTGACTCCATATGTTGTGTAATCACACACGGGGAGAATAGAAACAGGGGTTCGCAGCAGCCAATGAAAACCATGGATTGTAATGCAATGTCTGTAATGTAAAAAAAATGCAGCAGCAGCGTAAAAATTTATTTTTTGAGTTGTAATGTAATGTAAAAAATAGAATGCACAGCAGTGCAGGAGAAGGCAGTGAAATGAATGAAGAAAACCAGGGGGTAGTTTGTTCCAAAACCATGAATTGTTTCACACAGCAGTGAAAAGGTAAATGTGTAAATCCATGTAATTTTTATTTTCACACAGCAGTGAATGTAAATGAAATATTTACACACAGTGGTGTAAAATTTCAAAGGAGGCAGAGTAATTTTTGTTAAATTGTTTTGGTGAATCCCTGTGAGTAAAAGAGGATGAATATGTAAGTGTTTTTGTTTAATGAATAGAAATCATTTTATGGTGGTGCAATACTCTGCTGAGTAATTTTTTTTTTTTTTTAAAGACTCCTCTGTGCAAAAGATCCTGGTGTAAAGGAAACAGAGCATTGCCTTTGTGTTTTATTTTCTGTTTTTGGGATTTTCCCCTTAAAAATCGGAAACAGAGCATTGCCTCTGTGTTTTATTTTCTGTTTTTGGGATTTTCCCCTTAAAAATCCCCAACAGTGGTATCAGAGCAGGCTTAGGCTCTTTGTAGGTGACAAAGACGCTGAAGGGAGGAGTTTCTTTTGGTTGCAGCAGTCAGTGTTTTTAATACACAGTCAAGGATTTAAAAATATAGTTAAAGAGTGCTAGGATGGCCAGCACAAGCACTGGTATGGGTATGTTTAACACCCAGCTCCCACAGTTCAATGGGAAGAACTATGATTATTGGGCAATAACTATGAAAGCCCTCTTTTCCTATCAAGATTTATGGGAATTAGTTCAAGATAGGTTTGATGAACCAGCAAATGATAATGAGTTTAATATATTAACTCAGGGAGAGAAAGATCTGTTAAAGACCAATAGGAAGAAGGATGCAAAAGCCCTTGTATTTTTGTATCAGGCAGTGGACCAGAGTGTGTTTCCAAGGATAGCAGCAGTTAATACATCCAAGGAAGCATGGCAAACCCTCAAAACAGCCTATCAAGGCATGGAGAAAGTGAAGACAGCAAAACTACAGTTGCTGAGGAGAGATTTTGAGAATCTGAACATGAAGGAGTCAGACAACATTGACTCATTCTTCACACATGTAATTGGTTTGATCACAAAGATGAGGACTCATGTAGAAACCATTGAAAAAAGGAGGTTTGTGGAGAAAATATTGAGGGTCTTACCCTCAAAGTTTGATGCTATAATCACCACCATTGAAGAGACAAAGGATCTCTCAAACTTTTCAGTTGATGAGCTACATGCATCACTGATAACACATGAGTAGAGATTGAGTAGGAATGAAAACTCATCTCTAGAGCAAGCCTTTAAGACCCAGATGTCCTTTGGAAGAGGAAGAAGTCAAGGCAGAGGAAACAAGAGAGGAAGAGGCAGAAGCCAGAACAGAGGTGGAAGGAACAGTCCAGCAAATGCTCAAGGAATAGGCAACAATCCAAATTAGAACCAAGGCCAAGGTAGCAGTCAACAAAGAGAACAACATCATGCTCAAGGACAAAGGTATGAAAAATCCAATGTCCAATGCTATTACTGTAAAAAATATGGGCATTATACAAGTGAATGTAGGAAGAAGCAGCATGATATGAGTAATAGACAAAATGCAAATGTTACTAGAGAGAACATCAGCCAAACTAATGTGTTGTTAGCTTGTAACATGGCTGAAACAAACACTGAAGACATATGGTTTTTAGACTTAGGTTGCAGCAACCATATGACAGGAAACTTAGCTCTCTTTTCTGCCCTAGATAAAAATATAAAATCAGAAGTCACACTAGGAACTGACAGCAAAGTTTCTGTTATGGGAAAAGGGGAGGTAAAAATATTTACAAAGCAAGGAGAAAGGAAAACCATAGCAGATGTCTATTATGTCCCCGAAATGAGATGTAACCTCTTGAGTATTGGACAACTTGTTCAAAAGGGTTACAATGTTTATTTTGTGAATGATGTGTGTACCATCATGGATATACCACCCAACAAACGATACAATGCTGAAGTGAAGATGACAAGGAACAGGATGTTCCCTCTCAGGATCAGGGCAGATTTGAAAAACAAAAATGAAATTGCAACAGTGACCCAAGAGGCCTTCCAAAGCGTGCCAAAAGATGAAAATTGGTTGTGGCACTTGAGATTTGGACATCTCAATTTTGGAGGTCTAAACTTGTTGAGCAAAAAAGGAATGGTGAAAGGATTACCATTGATAGAGAAATCAGACAGCCTTTGTGAAGGTTGCATATTGGGAAAACAACACAGAGAAAGTTTTCCATCAGGTAAAAGCATAAGGGCAAAAGCACCCTTAGAGATTGTCCACTCAGATGTATGTGGACCGATGCAAGTTGCATCATTAGCAGACAACCAATATTTCCTAACTTTCATTGATGATTTTACAAGAAAGACTTGGATCTATTTTCTTAAAAACAAAAGTGAAGTGTTTGAGAAGTTCAGAAATTTCAAAGCACTTGTGGAGAACCAAAGCGGGCTGCACATTAAAGTTCTCAGAACTGATAGAGGAGGTGAGTATATCTCCAAGGAATTCCTAAGATTTTGTAGAGAAAATGAAATTCATATACAATTTACAGCAAGGTACACCCCACAGCAAAATGGAGTCGCTGAAAGGAAGAACAGGACCATCATGGATATGGCGAGAAGTATGTTGAAGGCAAAGCATTTGCCAAATGACTATTGGGCTGAAGCTGTGAATTGTGCAGCATATATTCTGAACAGGTGTCCTACAAAAGCAGTGATGAATAGAGTGTCAGAAAAAGCATGGAGTGGGAGAAAGCAAGGAGTCACCCACATGAGAGTTTTTGGATGTGTGGCCTATGCACACATTCCAGATCAGCTAAGGAGGAAGTTGGACAGCAAAGGGGAGAAATGTATTTTCATTGGATACAGTGAGGAATCCAAAGCCTACAGGTTGTATATCCCATCTACCAAGAAGTTTTTTATCAGCAGAGATGTTCAATTCATTGAAGAGGAAGCTTGGGATGGAAGCATAGAGAAAACAGTGAATGTTAAAAACTGTTTGG
>APFE031720272.1:23701-41547 GCA_000404065.3 Pinus taeda
AAGCGACAGTGATCTTTTGCGACAATAGCTCAGCTATTGCATTGTCAAAGAATTCAGTGTTTCATAAGAGAACGAAACACATTAATACAAGGTTTCACTACATCAAAGAATTGGTGAACAATGGAGAAATCGTTCTAGAACATTGCAGGACTCATGAACAGGTTGCAGACATCTTGACAAAGCCACTGGATCAGAAAAGCTTTGAATTTTTGAGGAAGTGTCTAGGTATGACCGAATGCCCAGCAGGTGAAATTAAAAGGGAGTGTTGAAATTTGTAATTTCACTGCACGCGCGGGCCAGCAATTCAACCGCGCCGTACCAATGTCAAAACCACCCAGCAACAAACCTGAAACCACCGGTAAGTTATCGCACCACTTCTTGTCAAAGGAGGTTTCCGTACGAAGGGGATCCGATGCAATTTAGAGGAGCCACGTGGATTGGCGTGACATCACCCTCAAGCACTTTTCGGACGATAAAAGTCAGCTAAAACCCCCCATCCGATATGCGTCCGATTTGGCTCTTGTTTCTCCGCCGTTCGATCGCGAGGAAGGTACATGGGGTTTGATTAAACTTAAATGTTGCGTGAAGTATCACTTTGCCCATACTCTAATGTTTAATGTTATGACATTTTTTGGTAACGTTTTTAATGTTTTTATGGCACGCGTTAATACTTAGGGCATACGGAAGTATGGGCGTAATAAAGTAAAGTAAGTTTTTTTATTATTTTCATATATGTATTGTATAAGCGTTGACTCCATATGTTGTGTAATCGCACACGGGGAGAATAGAAACAGGGGTTCGCAGCAACCAATGAAAACCAAGGATTGTAATGCAATGTCTGTAATGTAAAAAAAATGCAGCAGCCGCGTAAAGATTTATTTTTTGAGTTGTAATGTAATGTAAGAAATAGAATGCACAACAGAGAAGGCAGTGAAGTGAATGAAGAAAACCAGGGGGTAGTTTGTTCCAAAACCATGAATTGTTTCACACAACAGTGAAAAGGTAAATGTGTAAATCCCTGTAATTTTTGTTTTCACACAGCAGTGAATGTAAATGAAATATTTACACACAGTGGTGTAAAATTTCAAAGGAGGCAGAGTAATTTTTGTTAAATTGTTTTGGTGAATCCCTCTGAGTAAAAGAAGATGAATATGTAAGTGTTTTTGTTTAATGAATAGAAATCATTTTATGGTGGTGCAATACTCTGCTCAGTAAAAATTTTTTTTTAAAGACTCCTCTGTGCAAAAGATCCTGGTGTAAAGGAAATAGAGCATTGCCTCTGTGTTTTATTTTCTGTTTTTGAGATTTTCCCCTTAAAAATCCTCAACACCATCGCCACGTTTGCCTTGCCGCAATCAAGTTCTATTTTGTCACCGTATGCCACCAGCCACGTTTGCCTTGCCGCAATCAAGTTCTATTTTGTCACCGTATGCCACCATCCACGCACAGGTTATAATAAATTGAAATAAAATAGATCCTTAGGATTTCCATGCTTAAGGGTTTGGAGGTAGTAGTGCAATTAGAAAGGCTTTCATAAAGCTTTCATGGGTTCAGGTTTGAAAATTTACCAAGCAAAACGTTTTTACATTTTAGTTTGACTCGAAGAAAAGTTGATAGTTGCATGGATTTTCTTGTTCCAGAAAGAGAAAGCACATTGGTGTTTTTAAAGGGGATAGAGAGAATATATATTTTGGGAAGATGTAGCAACATGTATTTTGGAATAGGAAGAATAGTGGAAGATCCGAAACAATAGAGCAATATGCACTATGCATGCTTGAATGAGCTCGAACAAAAGAGTAAATCGTCTTCATGTGTTCAGTTGCATGTTTGAATGAGCTCGAACAAATAGTAAATGGTGTCATGTTTTTAGTTGATTTGTGAAGTAAATAATTAATTATAAGTGGCAGTAATGAGAATAATTATAGTCGGAGAACTATAACTAAGAACAGAAGAATTTCTTGAAGAATTGTGGCAACTAATTTTTATAAGTTCTAGTTGAAGTTGGAAGGAAGAAAAACGAATGTTCTTTGTGAAGTGAATATCGGCAGAAGCCTAAGAGGAGTGAAAAAGATCAAGAGGTTCTATAGGAGAGAACCGAGGATACCAAAAGTCCAGGCTCATTGATAACTTGATGAGGTATTGTAATAAGTAAAGAAATAGCTCGTTATTACAAAGGCTTCGATGCAGTCTACAAGTGAACAAGGTAAATTTCACAAAGGAAGGAGGAATATGATCACTGATAGTCATGTTATGGGTTCAGGTGTAAGTCACAGGAAGCTAAGTGATGAAACATTTTAGAGGAAAGTTGTTGAGATAAAAGTACAGTTGAATGTACTAATGAAAATGTTACAAGAAGGTGAGGAAGACCAAAGGTGCAAATGGATTATGTCGAAGTGAAGTGGCCTAGGTTGCAAGTGAAGTTGAAGCATAGGTTGAATGCTCAATTAAAGGATGAAGAGCTCAAAGAAGCAGAGATGAACGCTCACTAGTGTGAACTAGAATAAGGACCTATCCTTTATGGAGATGAGGATGATGGAGTTGATGAGATCCAAGTATCTCATGATTTTAAAACTAATGAAATGTTTGTGAATGCAGGTCATGCAGGTGTAGATAAAGGTGAGTTGACTCATGAGTGCAATACCGACGAAATTAATTGTGGATGAAATTCTTATACCATAGCAAGGAGACATCCTTGGAGAGGAGGATGTAGAGAATGCGAGACTTACTCCAATGCTCATGAGCTATTGTGGAAGTTCAAACCAACACGAGGACTTGATGTTTAAAGAATCAAAAGAGGTCAATGAGCCTTATGGTTTTAATTCTAAAAGAATATTTATGGTTGCAAGTTTGATGAAGATGGGCAACCATCTACAATTGTCAAAGAGATAGAGGAAAAGCAGAATTTGAATTTTCTACCATGTGAAGAAAAACATTACAAAGCATTGAAGAAAAACATTATCAAAAACTTGTGATGAAGGAAGATACAATAGTACAACCTCATAAAATGAACAGGGTGCGATTGGCTTAGGAAGACAACCAAAAGGAAGACAATGATGAAGAGCAACATATGAATGTAATGCTTGTAAGAGATGATGAAGGTCTTATGCCATAGGAAAGAGATTTAGGCTTCAAGGAAGCAACAAAGTTAGAGGAATGGTTAGAAGAGGACACAAATGTTGATTATGATATGAAGGCTACAAATTAAATTTAACGTAATTTTACTCATTAGTTTGAGAAATTGAATATAACATAGAGGAGAAATTAGAAAGTCAGAAGGTGCATATTCAATGTGTAAAATTGAATTTGAAAGAAGAGGAAATTTCCTTGGAAGACAATAATGAGGAGGAAGTTGCAAGGCATGAGCAACATATAGTGAAGCACATGTATAAACCAAAATTTGGTAAGAGTCTTGAAGCTCTTATGCACAAGGAAGATATGTAGCAATGAGTAAGAGATGAAGGTGAGTTTCAATAGTCAAGGATAGTTGGATGAAGAAATTGGCAAGCTGTGTATGTTGATGAAGAAGACAGTCAAGAGAAGGTATAACAAGAGGAAAAGGATAACCAAAACCAAAGTATAGTTGACATAGGAGCTTTGCATCCGCAAGGAAAGTGGATGAAAACAACATAGGATTTGGAAACCTAGAGAAGTGAAGGAAAGATCAATAATAGGACAACGAAGTGCAGGGAAGAATGGAAAACTACAACACAAGGTTTGGGATCCTAGAGGATTAAAAAATTGATGACACATGACCAAGAGTTCATGAAATTTTCTACCTTGGGAATTGATGCAAGATGTAACACCCTCCTCCCACATTTACCCAAGAAACTGGCCAGTCACGGTAAACATGCAATGAGAGACCACTATGATATGATTCAACCTCCTAAGTCATGTTAAAGAAGTGGAACCGATGTAAACACACCATACAAACATTCATCATGAGCATTAGGATCCTCAATAACGAATCCAACATTTCTACCTACCAACCCCTAGGTCCCATTTAGATTTTGAACCACTTGAACTTTGAACACTCTCATGTTATGGGCATGCTAGGGTCCAGGGACCTTTGGATGCTCTCACAGGGCTACAAGCCAGCATCGAGGGACTAGTTTTCTCAATTATGTTCTAGTGTCCCCGAGATTTAAGCCACATTTTCAGACCTAGAGCCGAGGTCACTACCCATAATTGAATGACACCTTCAAAACAATAAGATAACATGGAAATAACAATACTAATGTAATTACTTGAATAAGACCTTGATTGGAACCCTACTAGCCATGACAAACATTTCATCAAACATATCACGAATATGTAATCTATATGTGTAAATAACAAATCTCAACATTAGGGTCTCAAACTTACCTGAGAACTGCTAAGAAACATTGATGACTCAACACATCAACTGCCATTTCATCCATTAGGTCATAGATACATTGTTCATTCATATACAAGTAAAAACATGATGAGAGTCATACATAGCTACTATCATAAAACATATATATAACCAACATAATAGCAACCGAAATACCAATGAAATCATAGCCATATAAACCACATATAAACCAGTATGATACTCATAGAAATACAAGGAGAAATAAACTCTTATTAATGATGCAAAATTTAAACCCGGGATGGGACTTCCACGTTCCACCTGACCATGGAATGGTTGAGCCAAATCTCTCTTCAGTGATTCACCCCCATGCCATATTCCAAGCATGAATGTGACATCTCATAGAACACATCAATAAAAAACCATCGAGGGATTCTAGAGGTCATCCACCTCAAACCATCAAATATTGATTCGACCTCACAGTCGAACATCACAAAACCATCATCAGATTGGTCTTTATCCAAGCCTTTCTAAGCTTCCATAGCGCTTGTTCCAACCAAGGCTTCTAGGACTAGTAACTCAACCCACAACTTTCGTTGGGCTTCTAAAGCGTTTGTCCAACCAAGCCTTCGAGGACTAGTAACTCAACCCACGAAGGGCTTTCAAAGCGTTTTTCCAACCAAGGCTTCCATGACTAGTAACTCAACCTAAGTTGTTACGGGGCTTCTAGGAACTAATAACCCAAACCAAACTAAGAAAACATGAGAACCAACCAAAACAAACAAGGAAAATAAACCCAGAATCTCCATGGCTATCCAGTAAATGGCAAGGCTAGGCAATCCATTGTCATACCAGGCAATCCTCCATGTCAGTGACAGACATAACCAATAATCCACATGCATATGTTATGCATGCCAAAACTAGTGAGGAAAACATACATACAATTCAGTACCTGTGTTATATACCTAGGGGGGATAATATGGGGTACCAAGGGAGGTACCCATGGTAATAATATAATAATGGGATGGGCCATAGTAATAAATAAGGTGGTTAACCCATATCATGTAAGGGACCACAAGTAGTTAGTAATAATGTAATTGGCCCATGGTATTAGTGGATGGTATGAGGGAACCATGGTAATGATCCATGGTATTGCATGTATGAGGCCTATATAGAGGCTAGAGACTCCACATGGAGAAGTCAAGAAATATTGTGAAGGAATATTGTATGAACAAGCATATGGCTTGTGGAGTGTTCTCCTTCCTTAAGGAGTGAATGTATGGTGTTGCCCTACCTTAAGGGTTTGATCAATATATTATTCTGGGTTTATTTGCATTGTCTTATATTTTATATCAGATTTATAATATTTCCGGCTTAGATCTACAACAATTGGTATTAGAGCTACAATAAGTGGTATCAGAGGACTTTCTTGGGCACAAAAGTAGAGAATTTTTTTAAAATTTTTCTTTATTTATTTTATTTTTTACTTTTTACAGGTTTCGGGGGCGTCGAGTTTGCAGATCAGATGCTGGACATTTTGGTGCAAGATCTGAAAAATCTAATTGCAGATGTGGATTCTATGTGAAAAAATACCCGATTTCAAAAAAAAAAAAAAATCGGCTGAATCAGAGTCCGGATGAAGGAGATATCGTTGATCTAAAAATCAATGCGGTTGCAGATAATTTTTCAGGGCAGCAAGTTTGCGGCACAGATCTGGACATCTTGGTGCAATATCTGCAAAATCTAATTGTATATCTGGATTCTTTGTGAAAAAATACCCAATTTCAAAAAAACTTCAGTTGAATCGGAGTCCGGATGAGGGAGATATCGCTGATTTAAAATCAGTTTTTTTTGCAGAAATTTTGGTGACGGCGGGAGAGTTGCAGCACAGATCTGAAATTCTAGTGTTTGGATCAAGATTTCTATCACATGGGTAGATGCAGAATGATTGTTCAATTTCTGAAAACAGGTCATAATAAGGATTCTGAGCAATATTGACGAAACTGTGACAATTTCAAATTTTCGCCAATTTTCTGGTGATGGCATACCTAGATCAGAATTTGAAAGACTTGTATAAATTTGATGGCTCTCATCCAGCCAAATGGCTAGTACAAATGGAGAAATATTTTAAATTGTCTCACTGCTATGATGATGACAGTCAGCTTATGATGGGAAGCATGTACTTGGACAATGAAACACAACAATGGTGGCAAGGGCATCAACGTGGCTATGGAAGGTTCTTGACTTGGGATGCCTTCAAAAAAGCTCTTATGAACCACTTTGACCGTAAAATTCTTGTGGATAAGCTCACACAAACAGACACACAGCCTAGCAAAGATTTTATTGTTACAGGAAATAAGGAAACCAAGGAACCTAAAGGGTTATTTTCTGTTGGTATCTCCTTATTACAGGTTCATGGATTGATTCAAAAAGAGAAGATCATTGTCTCTATAAATCCTAGTTGCAAGCATAATTTTATCAATGCTAATTTAGCAAAAAAATTGCAAGTTCCAACAAAACACACTGAAAATACACAAGTTGATGATGAGAATGTTCAAGTGTACAAGGATTTGAATATTTCTATGGATAAGTATGTGTTGCATAGTGATTTTTATGCTTCAGATATGGATAACATAGATGTTGTTTTGGGATACCCTTGGATGGAATCAGTAGGTACTATCAATATTAATGTACAGAAGAAATTCCTGAAGCTTTGGTATAAAAAGAAGAAAATTACATTACTGGATATTTCCATTAAAAAACAGGTAGAGTCCAAGGAGGCTGAAGCAGAAGATGTTCCAGGGTCTAACATATTAGATGATGAGCCAGTGATGATAGAAAATCAAACACAAACAGAGGCTGAAGCAGAAAATGTTACAGGTGCTGATACATCAAAGGAGGGCTCAATGGTTGAAGTCATATTGGAAAAGAAGACACCACAACAGGCACCACAGCAGGGTGAATTAAAGAAAAAGACACAGTGGGTTAAAACTTCAACATATCGTCACCCACATCACCCCGCAAGAAAACAACCATCAAGATGGCAACCAATTAGCCACACGGACAACAACCCTCACAGGGCAGATAGAGAGGAGTGAAGATCCACCTACTACACATCTACACAGAAGAGCTACCACAGTCAACTTCCATCTCAAGCGAGCGAGGCACCAGCGAGACCGAGGGTTCACCTTTCTCTTGGATGGCTAGATGCACGTGCATGGTACCAGTGGACTACTCTTTTGAGTAGATCTTATTATTTGTGTTCTTCCCATGTTTCAGGGAAGAAACATGCTTAGGGGGGTGGAATGTTATATACCTATGGGGGATAATATGGGGTACCAAGGGAGGTACCTAAGGTAATAATGTAATAATGAGATGGGCCATAGTAATAAATAAGGTGGTTAACCCATATCATATAAGGGACCACAAGTAGATAGTAATAATGTAATGGGCCCATGGTATTAATGGATGGTATGAGGGAACCATGGTAATGATCCATGGTATTGCATGTATGAGGCCTATATAGAGGCTAGAGACTCCACATGAAGAGTGTCAAGAAATATAGTCAATGAATATTGTATGAACAAGCATATGGCTTGTGGAGTGTTCTCCTTCCTTAAAGAGTGAATGTATGGTGTTCCCTACCTTAAGGGTTTGATCAATAAAGTGAATCATTTCTATCTATTTCAATCTTGTTATTATTGGGTTTATTTATATTTTCATATGTTTCTGGGTTAGATCTATAACAAGTGGTATCAGAGCTATACCAACTTGCAATCCAAGTACGTTGTAGTTTATGATCTTAATGTCCTCTTGTGCTTTCTTACTCCAAAATCCTAAGTATGCCACACCATCCAAGAGTGCTCCAAGAAAACTCTAAGTATCCAAGAGTATGAGAGAGAGAGAGAATAATGAGAGAGCTCCAAAATGAACTAACAAAATGTTACCAATTGATCCTCAGAAGTCTTTTTATGAATGAAGCTTCTATTTTCTTCATTTTCCATTATTTTCCTTCATTTTCCTCCTCACATGCAACACGTGACCTTTCACCTCCCTTTTCTCCTAATTTCCATTATTTTCATAAATAAATGTGCCAAAAATGTCATTTTTCCCTTCCAAAACTTTAGTCATTTCCTTTGCTAATTTCCTTAGCCATTAATCAATCACAAGTGATCCCCATCACTAGGATTTTTCCAAACATTTAGGTTGGAATAAGTGGCCCATCAATGTGGTTATTATTTTTCTTTATTAACTTTTATTACATGGAATTTTTACCAGGGACGTTACAAAATCCTCCCCCTTGGGGGAACACTGTCCTTGGTGTTCAATAACACCTATAACCACAAAAATGGAGCTTTATAACTTAGCTCGATGAAGTGTTTACAATGATCAACCCGCTAAGAAGAAAACCAACATGAAAATATAACAACATAACATCATAATGACATGATACCCATACAACTTATTGGAGATTTATAACATATCTCATGGCGGTATTTACATCATATACATATATACATATAGCAACAACTCAAAACATGTACCAAAACATATACCAAGATATATATCAAAACACCATACCAAAACTGTTTTTCCTCAACCGAAAAACAAGGAAGGATACATAGCCCTCATCTGATCCGTCATCCCCCATGTAGCTTCAATGGGCCTAAAGTGCTTCCACTACACTTTAACCTGCTCGAATTCTCTGTTCCGGAGCATGAGCACATTTTTCTGCAATATTCACTGAGGCTCTGGCTAGAATTCTCCATATGGTTCCACCTGCAATACAGACTATTCAATCACATGATCAACATCTTTAACATACTTCTTAAGCAACGACACATGGAAAGCATCATGTAATTTCATATCGAAGGCAATGAAATTCGATAGGCTACTATCCAAATCCTCTTAACAATACTGAAGGGTCAAAAAAACCATGGTGCCATCTTGGCACATGATCTAATCTTAAGGAGATCTTCTTTGTTTTGATGTGCAAGTACACATGTTCCCCAACTTGGAACTCCTTGAACAACCTATTCTGATTTGGATAACTCTTTTGCCTATCTTGTTCTTCTTTTATATTCTTCTTGATTACCTGCATTTCATGTTCCATGCCTGCAAACATGTCTTGTCCAATCAACACCCTGTTAATTGGATCACTCCACCTGATAGGAGTATTGCAATTCTACCCATACAATGCCTCAAACAGACTCATCTTCAAAGATTCTTGATACCCATTGTTATAAGCGAACTCTACCAGTGGAAGATACTATTCCCACTTTTCACTGCTAATGTATCACATGCATCCTCAAAATCTCCTCCAATATCCTATTGACCCTCTTAGTTTGTCCATCTATCTGCGGATGATAAGTTGTACTGAAGGCCAACTCTGTGCCCAAATCTGCAAATAACTCCTTCCAAAACTTGAAAGTGAACTTTTCATCCCTTTCTGACACAATCTTCTTCATAACACCATGCAATCTAACAACATCCCTAATGAATATCTATGCTACATCGCTGGCTGAGAATGTAGACTTCACTAGAATGAAATGTGCAACCTTTGTCAACATGTCCATAATAACCATGGTGGAATCATGTTGTCTCACTGTCCTCGACAAACCTGTGATGAGGTCCATGGGAATGACTTCCCATTTCCACTCTAGAATCACAACTGGCTGTAACAGTCCACTTGGATTTTTACACACTGCCTTCACACGCTGACAATCAAAACACTGAACCACAAACTTTGCTACATCCTCCTTATGGTTCAGCCAATAATAAAATCTCTTCTCTACTGTCAATGTCTTCTGATACCCTGGGTGACCAGAATATGGTTTTGCATGAAACTGCCACAATATCACCTTGTTGAGCTCACTACTATCTGGCACATATATCCTGTCTCTGAACCTAACCAATCCATCTGCTATAAGGAAATAGTCCACATATTGTGCACCTACAACTGTACCTATACCTGGACCGTTACCTATATTATCACATGTACATGTACCTGTACCAGTACTCTATTGCAACCTTTGCGTAATCTCCATATATCTAACATCCTGTTGACCTGCCTACAAGATCCTATCCTATACGTTTGTCCCATAGGAGCTCATAGTTTCTAAGTGATTTATCTATATCCACCTGCTAAGAGCATATGCCATTTAGTTCTCTTTACCTTTGATATATTTGATCTCAAAATTGATCTCACTAATCATGGCCAACCACCAAGCCTGCCTTCCATTCAAGTTCGATTAGTCAAATAGATATCGTAACCCACTATAATCACTCATCAACACAAAGCTCTTGCCTAGAAGATAGTGTCTCCACATCTTCAACTCATGTATAATTGATGTCAACTCAAGATCATGTGTGGGGTAGTTATGCTCATGCTCATTCAGTTTTCGCGACTCATAGCATACCACCTGTGCCTCTTGCATAAGGACTCCAGTAAGCCCTTTCTTGTAAGCATACCTTCATTCTACAAACTCTTTGTCTGGGTCTACAATCTTTAACATTGGTGCATGTGTCAACAAATTCTTAAGCTACTCAAAAAAAGCCTCACACTCCTCTGTCCATTTGAACTTCTTACCTTTCCTTTGTAATGATGTGATAGGATAAGCAATATGTGAGAAGTTTCTGATGAACCTCTTGTAATAGCCTGCCGACCCCATAAAATATCTCACCTCATCCACATTCTTAGGAGCTACCCACTCCATGATGGCCCTTATCTTTTCTTGATCTACTGCAATGCCCTCCTTAAAAATAACATGTCCCAAGTAATGTAACTCAGTCTGAAAGAAACTACATGTGTTGAACTTAGCATACAACTGATGCTCTCTCAACAACCTCAACATTGTTGTTAAATGCTCGACATTCTCTTCCTCATGTTTAGAATTTATCAATATATAATCAATGAACACAATAAAAAACTTATCCAAATATGAACACAACACACTATTCATCAAGCACATAAATGTAGTTGAAGCATTAGTTAAGAAAAATGGCACTACAACAAACCCATAATGGCCGTACCTGGTCCAGAAAGTTGTCTTGTAAACATCTTCCTCTTTGATGTGTACCTGATGATATCTGGATCTCAGATCAATCTTCGAGAACACTAGTACTCCCTTCAACTAATCGAACAAGTAATCAATCATCGTCAACATATACATGTTCTCGATGGTCATTTTGTTCAACTACTTGTAGTCAATGCATAATCTTAGAGTATCATCTTTCTTCTTCACAAACAATAATGGTGTGCCCCATGGTGATACACTTGGCCTAATGTATCCCTAGTCCAACATTTCCTTCAATTGTAGTTTCAACTCAACCAACTCAGTTTTGCTCATCGTGTAAGGTACTTTTGATGTTGGAGCTATCCCTCACACCAACTCAATATAAAATTAAATTTTACTTCCCTTTGAGGTGGAAATTATATAATGTCCCTAGGAAATATATCCTTGAACTACTGTAAAACTGGGTACCTGATCAAAACATTTGCATCCTCAACTTATTTACCCTTGTCACTAGAAATGTGCACTGCAAATAGCACACACCCTTTCATGCAATTGCGCTTTTCTTTCATAGTTGTTACCATCCTAACTAGTGTCTCTTTCTTATTACCCTGTGAGACTCTTTGTTCTCCATTGTCATCGACACACTCAATGGATTTGTCATAACAATCCACCTTTGTTCTATAAAGATACAACCAATCCATGACCAACAACATATTGTATGATCCCAACATTATTACATTTAAATGTGTTGTGGTAGGCATACCATTCAAATCAAATGTAAAAGATCTTACCCAATGGTGAACTCGCTTCTTTGTACCTGTAGCCAACTGCACTGACCAAGATTTCGCATGCATTTCCTTACTCAAACCAAACTTATCCACCAGGTTAGGACTAACATAGCTATAATTAGATTGAGGGTCAATCAGAATATAAATAACTTGATCACAAAGCTTACCGTCCATCTCAATGATATATCCCTGATGGTCTGCCTATTTGTTATCCAATGATGCATAAATATGAGGAACGCTCTGACCAACACCCCCAACATTCTATGCATCCTGTGCATTATATATTTGAGGCTTACCACCCTGATTTTATGAACAATCTCTCGTGCACTGATATTTGCCATGAGTCCAACACTCTATAGGCTTCCAGCTTGCATCCTTATTCTACTCCTCAAATAGATGTCCCTATCCTCTATTTGATGCATTAAACTTCTTAGATGACGTTGCATTCTATTTATTACCCGTACCCTGATGACTTGCTCACTTTCTTTCCCATTTTCCTTTGTTCTTTTCATTACCTTTACAGTATGGCTTAGTCTCAAACCTATGCTTCAATTATTCACAATAATGCCTTAACTTTCAAATAGTCTACTCCAATGATCTAGGCTCATCGAACTTAATCCTATCTTTGAATGTAACCAGTAATCCATTAATGAACCTTTGAATCTTAGCCTTCTCCTCTATGACGTAAGGCACATACCTTAGTAACTCCAAGAACTTGCTAGTGTACTCATTATCTGTCATTGATACCATCTTTAGCTCATAGAATTATTTTTCCCTGTCATCAAAGTATCTCTCTGATAGGTACTTTTTCTTTAATAACCTCTCAAAATCACTCCAATTCAAGTATTCCTCATGAATACATCTGACATTATTCACCTCTTCTCACAAAATGTCTGCTTTACCTTTGAGATTGAATATAGCTACTCTAGCCTTGATGTTCTCTAAATAGTCATGCAACCTGAAGAACTTCGTCATGCCATGAAACCATGCCTCTACATCGTATGGTTTCTTCATCTCTCCATCAAATGTAGGTAGATTTTATTTCTTAAATTCATTCGAAAAGTATCCCCTATCAATCATACTATAAGGATGATAACGATGATGATCATACTGCCTATCTAAATCACAACTAGAATAAGACTTGTGTCTATCTCCTCTTTTATCTAGAGTGTCCAACAATCTGTCATCTATAACTGTGTCATCTCTATTTTACTTGTGACCACCATGCAACCTACTACCGTATGCCCCATTAGTTCTGTCCTCCTACTCATAGCTGACCCGATGTGGTCCCTGTCCTTGCTAATCTGACAAACTCTGAAGTATCACTGCATTTACCTCTACTTGTTTCTTATGGGATTTCATGATTTTGTCATTATCTACCTTAAAACTCCTTATTTATTCCTTTAAGCTTCTTAGTGTATCTGTCAAATCGGAAGAGTTCTCAACACCATACTGCTCATTTGATTCATAGGGAGAGTCTTTGTAGTCTACCATCTTGCTAGCCATTTGATACTTCTTCCTGCAAGGTATATCATGTCAGTTAAACCAAATCACAATAAACCAACATACCTTAGTATATCTTGGAGATGATTCCTTCTCTGGAAGATCAAAAAATCATCCTGATACATGTATAACATAATCATGACAACATATAGAAACATGACACATAAACATGTAACCATGCAACCATCATTCTAGCTAGGGTCCAATAATCAATGTATGACCTTAACAACAAAACACACCACAATGTCATGCATGAAAACAATCATTACATCACTGTACACTTGACCACATGTAAACATTAGCATGCATAAGCAATGTGTAACCAACCACACACATGCATACACACATGTAATCAAGCATACATGAACAATACTTGTAACCAAACCTACAAGAATGATACATGTAACCAAGCATACAAGATTGTAACCAAACATACAAGAATGTAAATAAGCATACAAAATGATACATGTAAGCGACATATAACAACATGTAACCAGTCATACACTCACAACAATGCATCCCACAATAACAACATCAACCACCACATGGCGACATCACTACAACCATGATCAACATTATGCAAATGCAACAAGCACATGGAATGCAAGCGTAAGAAACACACATGTAATTTACATGCATGCATGACCAACACACAACCCATCCAATATGAGGGTTGAACCATGCTCTGATACCACTTTGTAACACTCTCCTCCCACATCTACCCAAGCAACTGGCCAGTCGGAGTAAACATACGATGAGAGGCCACTATGATATGATTCAACCTCCTAAGTCACATTAAGGCAGTGGAATCAACAGAAACACATGTACAGACATTCAACATCAACATTAGGATCATCAGGAACCAATCCAACCTTTCTACCAACCAACCCTTGGGTCCCACTGATATTTTGGACCACTTGACCTCTGGACACTCTCATGCTATGGGCATGCCAACATCCAAGGACCTCTAGACACTCTCACAAGGCTACAAGTTAACGTCCCAAGACTATTTTTCTCAGTTATGTGCTAGTGTCCCCAAGATTTAAGCCACATTTTCAAGCCCAGAGTCCAGGTCACTGCCCATAATTGAATGACACCTTCAGAACAATAATATAACATGGAAACAATAATACTAATGCAATTACTTAAATAATACCTTGATTGGACCCCTACTAGCCATGATAGGAATTTTGTCAAACATGTCACAAATATGTAATCTACAAGTTTAAATAACATATCTGAGCATAGGGGTCTCATACTTAGCTAAGCATTGCTAAGAAACATTGATTCCTCAACACATCAACTTCCATTTCATCCATTAGGTCATATATACATTGTTCATTCATATACAAGTAAAAACACGATGAGAGCCATACATAGCTATTATCATAAAACATATATATAACCAACATATTAGAAACATAAATGCCAATGAAATCATAGTCATATAAACCACATATAAACCAATATGATACTCATATAAATACAAGGAGAAATAACCTCTTTTTGGTGATGCAAAATCCAAACCTGGGATGGGACTTCCACATTCACCCGACCATAGAATAGTTGAGCCAAATATCTCTTCATCCATTCACTCTCATGCCATATTCCAAGCATGAATGTGTGATATCATAGAACATATTAATAGAAAACCATCTAGGGCTTCCAGAGACCATCCACCTCAACCCATCAAACAATGATTCCACCTCACGATCAGACATCACAAAACCATCATCAGATTGATCTCTATCTAAGCCTTCTAGGGCTTCTAGATTGTTTGTTCCAACCAAGGCTTCGAGTACTAGTAACCCAACCCATAGTTTCCACCAGGCTTCCAAAGTGTTTGTCCAACCAAGACTTCGAGGACTAGTAACTGAACCCACCAAGGGCTATTAGAGTGTTTGTCCAACCAAGGCTTCTAGGTCTAGTAACTCAACCCAAGTTGTTATAGGACTTCCAGAGCGTTTGTTCAACCAGGGCTTCTAGGAACTAATAACTCAACCCAAGCTAAAGAAACATGAGAACCAACCAAAACAAATAAAGAAAATAAACCCACAATATCCATGACTATCCTAGAAATGGAAAGGCTAGGAAATCCACTTTCAAACCAGGCAATCCTCCATGCCAGTGATAGATCATGGCCAAGAATCCACATGCATATGCCATGCATGCCAAAACTAGTGATGAAAACATACATGCAACTTGTTACTTGCAAGCCAAATCCGTTGTAGCTGATGATCCCGGTGTCTGCTTGCACTTTACTGCTCTTTCTTTGCCTCTTGCTCCAAAATTCCAAATATGCCACACCCTCCAAGAGTGCCCCAAGAAAACTCTAAGTATCCAAGAGTATGAGAGAGAGAGAGAGAATAATGAGAGAGCTTCAAAACTGAACTGGCAAAAGGTTACCAACTAATCCTCAAAAGCCTTTTTATGAATGAGGCCTTTATTTTCTTCATTTTCCATTATTTTCCTCCTCACATGCAACCTATGACCTTTCACCCCCTGTTTCTCCTAATTTCCATTATTTTCATAAACAAATGTGCCAAAAATTCCACTTTTCATTTCCAAAGCCTTAGCCATTAATCAATCACGAGTGATCCCCATCACTATGATTTTTCCCAACATTTAGCTTGGAATAAGTGTCCCATCAACCATGCTTATTATGTTTTCTTTATTACAAGGAATTTTCATCAGGGTTGTTGCACAGGAGCATTAAAGATTCCCAAAACCATCCAACTTTGTGAAAACAATCTCCAAAAGGAGCTTCAACATTAAAAAGGAATTATAATTCCTTATTTGTAAATATTTGTATTTTTTTTTCTAATTATTATAGAATAGTTCTAAAAAGTCTATGGAAAGGAAAGATTGTATTCATAATGAAAAAACAGAGTTACCTTGAAAAATATGAGAGCTTTAGGGAATAAATCATGAAATATTTAGGGAATAAATACTTGAGTGATTTATATATCTATGAAAATCTACTTTTCTTCTAAATTTGTATTTAATCAATGTATGACTAAAGGCAAAGATGATGGCCAAATGAATGTGAAATCAAGCCAAAGAGAAGAATGAATGTTTATGTAATTGTATGTATATGATTTTATGAATGAAATAGAATTTCATGCAAATCGTTAATTGTCTTTGTGTGTAGATGTGAATGGAAAATTCCAGTTATGTGTGTAATATGGAATTATGTAGAGTTTTAGTCTTGGGTGAATATTGAAATTTATGATAGATTGAACTTAATTTCTGTCATGAATGAATGTCCTAAATCTAGTGAGGGGTAGAGACAATATCAGTAGTCAGAATAGTTTTTGTACATGTTGAGTCTTCTGGCGACCATATATATTATGTTAATTTTCATTATGCAATGTTTCATTGACATCCAAATTGGTAGATTTGGTATTCTATGTAAGATGAAGTCCCTAAGCTGAAGAGGGTGAATGAAAACCCAGTAGAAGAAGGTGAAACTTTATGATTTTCTTGCACCAAATTTACTCATCATTTGGACATGATTAATGAATATCCACAAAATTCATATTAGAATTAGAGAAGAAATTTTGAGTTAGAAGAAAATATGGATTATAATATATGGTAATGTACAAATATGGTGGTCTCCTCCATTGTATTCTTTGGAAACTTTCCCTCTATTATCATCCAAACTAAATCAAATAATACATATAAGACATGAAGGATCACTCCCTCGTTGGAAAATTTCTAAGGATTTGGCCACATAAAAATCCATCTCATAGTGGACCCAACAAAAATGGCAACCTGTTGAAGCCCCGAAAATCGGGTCGACAACAAGGGGGATACCCACCTGGTCCAGACCTTGGTTGGCAGCTCCTTATCCATTTGGTATAGCAGGTCCGACTGGGGATAATGGGACCAGTTTCCCAATATAAGGGTGTATGTGTGTATGTGCAGAGTTGGATGTTGTTGATCTACGAATACTTAAAGCTAATTTAATTCAAGCTTTTAAACTAACTCTATGCTATTGTAATCTAATGAGAAACAACACATCTAATCTATGCTAACCCGGGGTGTATTTCTTCTATTATGTGATCTAAAGAGATTTCAAACAATAACTGGTAATAAACATCATTCAGCTATTATAAGAATAGAAATCAATTAAGATAAACCACTTTGCATAAGAAGTTAGGCAAAACAGTTGTGAAAAGCATATCGCATAATAAGTTATTCATATAT
>APFE031720272.1:51764-105233 GCA_000404065.3 Pinus taeda
ACATCTACTAAGAGTACAAAAGTGCAACATCAGTAGCAGACATCAAATGCAAACATTAATAAATCTCGATCCATCCATTCATCAAAACCTCCTCTGAGGGTGTAGAAGTGCATGTTCTGAGGACAAGTTCTTGACAAATTTCTGGACCCTTCTCTAAATGCCTGAGAAGGGTTTAAATACTGCTAGCTAATTAACTTAATTACATAAATTTAGGATACGGTTTTAAATGACCGCCCTTCTGATAAAGAAAAAATATTTCTAAAAATTGAATCTAATTCTGAACCATTTCTGTATTTGCTCCTTAGTGTTGCAAGCATGCAACATTCGCCTGGGAAGAGTCGGCTGGTCGCCTTCCGCTTTCATTTGAGCTATAAAAATAGAAATAACAAGCGTTGGCACCACTTTCTGGTAAACTAGAAGATATTTTCAAGAATCTTCCTCTGGCTAGGTGTATTCACTGCGTGTATACTTGGTAATAACTCAAATTTCTCTCAAACTGATTCTGCTTTTGCTATTTCGGTTTCCGGCCTTGCGAATGACTGGACAAGTTAGGGACTTTACTCTCTGAACAATTTTCTGCATCGAAAACTACCTCTGTTCTTTGTTCCGGGCTTTTCTGGTGCGTTTTCCGGGCATAAGCTTCAGGGTCTTTTGTAAACATGCTGCTTTTGTGCACCTTTGACTCTGAGTTTTAGATGGCTTATTTACATCAACATCTGTTGAGTGATACTCTGGAATCTGTGGTCCTGTCGCATGCGACATCCTTTTTTGAAGGGATCTCTTCTCTGTTCTCTGAGCGTTGACGTTTTCCCCTTTTCCTTAGATGTTTCCTGCACATTTCTTCATGTTATTTCCTGTCTTAAAGTTTACGCAAAGGAAAAGAGTAATGATAATAAAAATTGACATGAAAGATTTAAGCTCTTATGAATGCATAATCATGACACCCATAGCGAACTGATTCTTCGAAAAACAAAAAACTGTCCTTCCTGAACACTTTGGTGTACAATCATTAATTTCTTTTAAGGTGCGCGCCTGATTCTGGTTTACGGAAAGCTTTCCTTGAATATTGCGCTGAGGAAAATTCGCGATCGCTGATTTTTGCGACTTGCATCACAGCATCGTGGATCATGTTGTCAAGATGTGTCATTGCAGAAAATCATGATCGAGAATTTTCGCAAATCACATTTATCGCAGATCGCAACATCGCAGATCGTGTTTAGTCATTCAATCATTGTGTGATGCTTACACGATGTTGCGATATGCGACGTCGCAGATCGGCCGTCGGAGATTTCTTAAGTTTTTTCATTTAAGAGCGCTTCATAATGAATGCGATGCGATGAATTTCGCATCACTTCTTCGCAGTTTATTATGCTCATAAGAAAACGTTTCATTCTCTTCTCGCGATGCGATAAAGTTTTAAGGAGTTGAATACAAAAATTTTCATAAAATGTTTGTTTGGATTTTTTATTAAGGGTCCCCATTTGCTTGGTGTTATTGCTAATATCAAACAAAGAGGGTGGTTGTTGGTGGCCACAACACAACCCAAAGGACAAATCAAGTTAGAATTGGGGGAAAAGGTATTTTCCATAGTCATCTTTTCTAGCATTGAGAAAAAGAACACAATATATGAATGTGGCTCCTATTTGTTTATTTCATCAAGCTTCAAACTACAATATTGGACTAAAATATCCACTCGAGACAATGAATACTTTAGGGTGCCACCAGTGTGCATCTGCATGTATTCTCTATCTCATTAATTTTGGAAGGAGGAAATGTTGCTTGGCATAGGAATTTCCCTGGGAGACTTTCTGAAAATCTCAAAGGAAACCAAACAAGCAAGGTATATTTATTATGCTAGAATATTTGTTTACATGAACATATTGTAGCTATTTCTTGAGTCAATATACATTTACTATTAGGATGAGCTCTCGAAGAAAAATGTAGTAAACCATTTTGTAAATGCCCTCTTGTAAACATTGTAAATCGTTTCCTTGTAAAGTTTTAGTGGAAATGGAACTAGAATTAAATGGATGAGAGAAACACACATGGATTCCAAATCTTGAGTTGAGGAAGTTGCTTGGGAACCTAGAGGAAGTATCCCATATAATGAAAACAATAGGTTGTGTTACCACTCAAGAGTTTTTCGTGGTTGTGGGAGAATGCCCTACAGATAACCTCAAACCACTTTGGGGTTTACCGTTGGCCCTTCCAATTTCGAGAGGGATCTATCCATGGCTCTACTACTCAAGGTCACTACAATAGCAGATCAATCATACACTTAGTGGCTAGATTTAACTTATAAAAATGATCGGCTTAGTTGGAAAAATGGTAACTTTAACCATTGGGCATGGAGTCATGGATTGATAATTTTGAAATTTCCAAGAAGTAAGGAAGATAGAGATCAAAGGCATATAAAATGTTTATTTAGACTTCATAATATTCAATTGGTAAGAAGAAGGAAGAAACAACTCGTTACACAAAGAAAATAAATGAAATTTGTGTAATTTTGGAGGATAAGATCAAACATTCGAAACTGAAAACAACATAGCATCAAATATGAATTTCGCTGTTTTACAAACTATGTTTCAAACATGAAGAGATAACAATCATGAGATTTACAAAGAAATAACACATCACAAAGAAGATGACTAACAAAAAATAAAGGAATCTCAAATATGCAAGTCTAAAATTATTGTCTTGGTAATTTTCATTAATATTAGAATAATAGCTACACAATAGATTCTTTTTTTGCCAAAAAACAACCCTTCGTTCTCTTTCATGATTTTCTGTATAGAATATTTACAAAACTATAACAATGTCCGTGGGAAACTTTAATTACAAAAAATCTTAAATATCTACATAAATCTTAAACTAGGATCAAATAAATTGTACAAAAAATTATTCGAAGTGTTGTTTGTTTAACTATAAAGTGGGAAGATAAGATGTTGTATCTGGGAAGTTGAAACATAGATGAAAATAATGTTGAAGATAAGGACAAAACCACCTATTAACATCCTACAATAATCTTCTGTAATCCCTTATTTTTTCATCATGTTTAGAATAGTAGCCTCATCGTGGAACTCGAGCATGATTCACCAAAACATGAGTCTAGTATGTGAATCCATCTTGGATCAGCTTTTTCATTACAAGAATCCCTTATCGTTGCGTCAAAAAATTTAACTTATCCATTCACTGACAGATTAATTGCTACACATTTATCGGGATAAAAGCTACAAATCGATGCAAAATTAACTAGCAGTGCTCACCAAAAATAGACCAAAATTAGCATTGACAATTTAATTTTCAGCACTTTGTAAAAAATCTTTCAAAAGGAAAGCTGACGGATTATTAGCCATCACTGCAAAAAAAAAATATTTGAGTTTTTTAGTCGCCTCCATAAAAATATCTACATTGTTGCCTTATGTTGGCTTTACTTTCTTGGTCCTATTGGCCTTGGAGCCCTGCTTTATGCTCCTATGACTCTTGTGCTTCTTGGAGCTAGAAGATTCCTTCTTATTTATCATCAAGCCCCTCATTGGTGTATCATCAACATTAATTAATTGGTTTTCCAAGGCAAGGTTCTAGTTTAGCTTGAACTTAATCCCAAGTTTGTTTATAGGTCTGATATGTGGTTTTCCAATCCCATACATTTCAACCAGGGTGTCTTCTTTTGTAATATCATTTTCCTCCATTTCAGGTTGACCCTCCCCTGCTTTACTAGTCTCATTCCCCATGGTTTCATTATGTTCTTCAATAGGAATTGTGAAAGTATGATTGTTAGGTAGCTCTTGAAGTTGTTCTTGAGGAAAAGGTTGGGTTTCCTTTTTCTGAACTACTCTTTGTTTCCTAGTATAAACCCTTTTAAGTTCAGGAACCAAAACAAGGGGGTTGCACCTATTCATTTAATGAGCCTTTTATCCTAATTATAGTTTGGACAGAAGAAGTTCCTGGTTCTGATATTTTAGATGCTTGTATAGGATTATTTTTTTGTTTCTTTCCTTTAACTTTTTTAGTTTTTAGAAACATATTCTACAAAACCTCCCTAGAACAGAAAATGTTCCCAAGTCCTACCAACTCTCCTCAAATAACTGACAATCAAAAATTTAATTAGACACTTATGGAAAACACAGTGATGGGAAGAGTGTGGCTTGGTCCTTATCCTAGCTAACGTTTTCTTCAGACTCATAAGAAAAAAGAAGGGCCTGTTCATTCTGACCTATCCTAAAATATAATCAAGAAATTTGAAATGGTACGTGCACAGTCTATTGTAGTACCCTTCATAGGTAAATTAAGACTAAATCAACCCTCAAGGTTTTGTTCCATTCAGTATTAAGCCATGATATTTGGACTCCTAGTCTCTAATTGTCCTCCTTATGCTCATCGTCCAAGAAAAAGGGGATGTCAATGCCTGCCAAGGTTCGATTTTAGAACCAATGGTTTCCATCCACTGGAAGACCACTAGCCTCTACAATATTTTCTTCTACGATTGGGAAGGAAAGGTCAAAAATGGTGACGTTATAACCATCAAATATCTCTGCAAATGCATGGGATACGCCATCATGAAATATGATATATTTTAAACATAATTTCTCCCATCTAGCTTGCCTAAATTTCTCCTAGAGTTTAGGGATGACCTCCAATATCTCACGCCCCTTAAGTTCACTCCTATGCAGTGGACCACCCTTCCCCATGTCTGCTAGAAACTTGCAACAAGAATTGACGGAGATAACACACATATCTGACAACGTTGATCTTGGAAAACAACAAAAAACATTAGAGTGGAAGAAGCCATGCATGAACCTAAGAAATCATTGTAAAAGCCCCAATTTAGGAACTGTCTAGCTAAATGATGGAGAATCATTCACCTCATTCCTTAATAATCTCACCCATTCATTACTCACAAAATGTTTTGATGATCGGACACTGCAATTAGGTAGAAAATGATATCATTCGTCATCCTAGTACCACGTACTAATCGTTAATAAGTTGTGTTGATGTTTTCTTTGTGAGTGCCATTTGTCGTTCAGTGGGAGGCTATGCTAACAATTATTGTTGCAATGCCTTTGATCTGAAATTAAAAAAGAACAAAAAAAATTATACATATAATCATAAACATAGAGATGCAGCAGAAGAAAAAAAAAAAACTTCATTTCATTAATAGGAAAACATTGAATTATGCTTACAAACAGAATGGAAATAAGATAGTTTGGGCGATTGTGGCTTATATCTGAGAAGAGATGTGGTGGCTACATGGCTCTGAATTGTGTTACAATGAGGCTCAAGGGCCTATTTATTATTGGAAAACATGATAAAACCCTAAAAAACCAAAACCCTAACCCCAGGAGATGTAACACCAAGAGTTTGTGGGCCGCATTAGGGTTAGTTGGGAAACCAACTTCCTAAGGGTCATAACTTGGTCATATTATCTATATTTGGCGCGTACGATACCTTGTTGGAAAGGTCTTCATCGATTAATAGAGGTTTCATCATATTCACCTACCTATAGCCATGGGTCAGCCGTGAACCCCAAAAAAACACCGTTTAGGGGGTCAAAACTACTCAGGAAGTTTAGGACCCGAAAAACTACTAAAAATAATAAATGTTGAAATGAACAAGGAAACAGATGAAATTGATTGGGGGGTCTAGGTGGAATAGGTGGGTGGCCACCAATATCCACCTAGATCATTCCTCCTCCCTTATGAAGTAATGTTTCCCATTGCATGCAGAGCCTCCATGAGGTGAGGAAATTTATGTTGAACCTGGTCCCTGGTGAACCACTTTCCCCGGTGAAGGAGTTGGCTTGATTTGACAAATTGATATAACTGTATCCTCTGTTGGTGAGTGTTCTTGATCTGTGCCTCCATGATATGATCAGTTGTATCTTGGTCCATGCAGTCCAGGTTGAGATTTGTTTGTGTGAGTTGTTCTACAATGTCAGATGTGTCAAAAAATGGTGGAAAGTATGGTTGAAGGCAATCTACATTGAACACTAGGTGTAGACCAAGGAACGGTGGGATGTTGAGCTCGAAGGTATTGTCATTGATAGCCTTGGTGATGATGTATGGCCCATATCAGAGTGGTCGAAGTTGATAGTGGGGTCTAGAAAGGCGCTCTTCTGAAAATGTAGCCAAACTTTGTTGCCCACTTGGAACATGTGTGGAACTCAATGATGATCATGGTGCTACTTGTACTTTGCATTGACTATGACCAATAAATCATGGACCTATTGGTGGATGTGTTGAATGCACTCAATGAAGTTTTTAGCCCTTTCATCTTCAGACTAAATGTGAGCTGCATCTACCTGAGTGGATGCAAATGTTATGGCCACATCAATGGGGCATAATCACTAAAATCCGAGCCCTACCGAAAAGGGGTTGTGGCATGTTGAGTTTTCGAGGGCTCTATTGTAGCTATGTTTGACATAGGGGATACTTTCATCCCACATGTGTGGATTATTCGAGTTGTACATTCACAGAATGTGTACGATCATCTTGTTGACAACCTCTATTTGGCCATCAGTTTGGGGATGGAAAGCTGTGGAATTAGTAAGTGCTCTATCCAACATCAACCAAAGACTTGAACAAAATGCACTCAGAAATCTATTGTCCTAATCTGAGAGAATGGACTGTGGGATCCCAAAGTGTACCCACACTCACTCAAAGAAGAGCTTAGCAGTGGCCTTTGTTGTGATACTCTTCTTACAGGTCACCATTATGGCCATCTTAGAGAATCTGTCGACGACTAAAAAAACACAATTGTTGTCATGCTTGGTAGAAGGAAGTTCCATCATGTAATCCATGAAGATAGATTCCCAAGGCCAGTTAGGAGTAGGTAGAGGAGGATACAAACCTTTCTCATTGATGGTTGGTTTGGAAATGACATAGGCGGTGCAGGATCTAATGTACTTCCCAACATCTTGATGAAGTTTCGGCCAATAAAATTACTTCTGCAATACTGCAACTATTTTCTCTACTCTAAGATGTCCAATGACCCGAATGTAGTGTGCCTCCCAAATCATTTTGGCACGCTTACTTGAAGGAAAATAGATGTGTCCCAGGTGGCATAACAGTGCATCCTGAAGGAGAAAATTTGGAACTTTCTTCCCTTCTAGGAGTGTCTGGTATATGCTGCCGAATTCTGGATCGCTATTGTAAAGATGCAGCCATCCCGATGTCTCATGCGCACTAGAGTTGAGCATAGTGATCAGCACCATGACCGATGGTTGGCTGAGGAAATCAATGACATTATTGGTGCTTCCCTTCTTGTACTTAATGTTCAAATGGAGCTGTTGCAGATAGGTGGACCATTTCTGATGGAATTCATTTTGCAACTTCCTTGTGTTTATATGAACTGTGGAGGTCGATGGTCTGTGTGGATGATTTTTTCCTTCCCCATAATTGAATTCTTCCATTAATGGCAGACCTGCACAATGGAATAAATTTCTTTGTCGTAAGTGGGGTACTTTTAGATTATGTCTGAAAGTGTCTCACTGTGGTAAGCCACTGGATGACCATGCTGAGTAAGAACCACACCAGTAGCATAGTCGGAGGCATCTGTCTCAATTTCAAATGGTTGTTTTAGGTATGGTAATGTGCGCATTGGTGCAAAACAGAGGCAAATATTCAACTCAAAGAATTCTTTTTGTTGGGTGTCCAACAATTTTTTTTTTTTTTATCGCTCTTCCCTTGGTGACTTGACTTCAAGGCCAAGTGATATGATAGAACTCCAACATGAACCTACAATAGAAGTTGGAAAAACCCAAAAAGATGTCGAGATTTGTTAGAGTGGTTGGGGTTGGCCAATATTGAATGACTTGTATCTTAGATGGGTCAACATGTACACCTTGCTTATCAATGATATATCCAAGATATTGAACCTGGGTTAGGCCAAAGGTGCATTTCTCCAAGTTAGCACACATCTTGTGTTGTCGTAGGGTTTGAAGGACCTGTCAAATATGGTGGAGGTGCTCTTCCCACCTCTAACTGAAGATCAAAATGTAATCTAAATACACCACCACAAATGCATTGGTGAAGGGTCAAAAGATGTCGTCCATTCGTCTCATGAAGGTTGTAGGGGCATTCGTCAATCTGAATGGCATGACAAACCATTTGAAAAAACCCTCCTTAGATTTAAAGGCATTTTTCCACACATCAGAAGATTTGATAGGCACTTGGTGATAACTTGACTTCAAGTCAATATTGCTAAAATATTTTCCCCTTTAAGCTGGTCCAGAAGGTCATCAATCTGTAGGATTGGGTACCTATTCCAAACAGTGATCTTGTTCAATGCTCGATAGTCAATACAGAGCCTTCAAGTCTCATCCTTCCTCTGTACCAATACAATTGGGTTCCTACAAAGTGATGAGCTTGGCCTCATGTGCCCTTTCGGTAATAGTTATTGAATCTACATCTTGATCTCATCGTTCTCCAGAACAGAGCATCGATAGAGCGTACCATTAGGCAACGATGTGCCCAAGGTCAGATTGATGGAGTGCTTGACTTGACAGAGTAGAGGTACCCATGAGGGTGAGGTGAAAATATCCATGTACTCCTCCATGACCTTGTCCATTTTTTGTTGTTGTGCAGAGGAGCCTTGTCTAGAAGTCATGGCCACAACCTTCTTCTTGCTTTGGGGGTGAATCATAAGGAAAACAAATTTCCTGGTTTGGAAAATGATCTCACTTCATTTCTTTGTAGTTATCAAAGCGATGGAGGTACATGGGCCTACCTTTAGTATCCTGTACAACTTATTAGCAAAAGTAATAATCATAGAGTGTTGTCTTGAGGGGGCCTGACCCAGGTTCAACGTTAATTAGCTAGACAAATCCCTACACTACTGGCCCTTTCGACATCAGCCCACGGAGCGTAGACTAATGTCTCACCCTTGAGATGGATGTGATGTCAATTTATTCTGGCTATACCTACCTTCGTGCTGGTTTCTTAGCCCTCTGTTCCACCCTTTAGTATCTTCGCGAAAGGGTACAATTAGCTTTCACGCAGCCCTAACCTACGGCTTAGGGACTTTTGCGCTGCTAGGGTTGTGAATTGTGATATCTCCAAACTAGGCTAAGAGTCTTACTTATCTTATTAACTGATCTTAGTTAGCTTCATGTAAACAGATGTTCTTACTTGTGTTCGCTTAACCAACCCATTTACATATATTCACGAATCATATAAGCATTATAAGTGAAATTCATACCCAACATAACAAGATGCATAAACAGGAAAGAAAGACACAGAATTTGTAGAATATTTCTCTTTATTGATAATTCTGGACAATTACAGACTCGACCCACCCTGCGCACTTAGCTGTAGGGGTCCACACACTCAGTTGCGGACTTCTAGGCCTTTGCGCACTCAGCTGCAGAGCCTCTACCTATGCTATGACCCAAGACTTAAACTTCTACCTCAGAGCTATCTCTCATACATGTTGATGCTTCATTATTCTAACTACTTAGAGCTTAGCTCTTTTTATACAATCCCTTGGTCCGGGGACCATTCGTAGATATTTTATAGCCGACATTACATTTCCAAAATAAGGGCGAACAACCCTATAAATATTTAACACCTACACACTCTGCGACCACAAAATTCGGAGTCTTTACACTTGGATTACAAAATTTGACCAAAATATGGGATTTTAGCCCCAAAATTTCCCTTGGGGGATCCCGCGCCCAACAGGCCCCTAACACAAACATCGTGACTCACCCTCAAGTCACTCTATAGGCACAGAGATCTTAGCGTGAGGACCTCCCAGCTCTGTTTGGATGACTGCAACCTTCGCAGCACACTGAGCGACCACTTGCTGGACTTCTTCCATTGTCTACTTAGTGACTGTCGCTGAACTTCCACCTTGAATCTTTTGCTGAGTTGCTTGCAGTGTCGCGATATTTTATTCAAGGGAATTTGTGATCGTATAAGCCTCATCTATCCATGGTTGTAGGTGCGCTTTTAGTATCGCTTCTTTGTGCCAAGTGGCATCCACCTGTTCCTTAAGCGCCTTTGCCTCCTGCATCCATGCAAGCCTCTGTGTAAGGGAGACCGTTTGCGCGGTCCCTTTGACCTTGTCATATCTTTGTTGTAGCTCGCATGCCTCTATCTCCAGGTGCTCTACATTCGGGTCCTCCTACAGGGTGGTCAGGACCTTGAATGATTGTTCAAAAAGTCGCATGCAATCTACTACTGCACTCTCAAACATTTAACTTTCTCTCAAACCATCAAAATTCGTAAGGTCCATACACACCTGATAACACAACAAATGAATTTTCAAAATTCCATGTGTTTTTTTCTAGACAACCACCTGTGATTTATAAGGCCTTTCGAATTCAAATCCGATTCTTTCCCCCACATTTGACCCATTAATTCTAGATTGGCAACAGATTTTCAAGAATCTAATCCATAAATTTCGCCTTAAATGCCTATTGTCCACTCCTTTTGGCCATGCTTCGACCATCAAATCATGAAAAACGACTTTAATGGTCACTTTTCGGAAGACCTACACATTATTTCCACGAGTAGCGTAGCTACCTTCGCGCTGTCGCGAACCCTGTGACACTTTGCTACTTTGCGCAGTCCTAAAATTGCGCAGCTCCCCAACTTGGGCGGTGTAGTTTATAGTCCCGTGCTTCCTTTTAGCTATTTGGAGTGCTAATACTATGCTACTTTAATTTAGTCACATGGCTGAACCAACGGTGTATGGCTTCAAGCGACTGCCATTCACCTTTCCTGGGAAGGGTTCTCCATTTAACTTGACTAATTATACCGCGCCTCTGTCGGTAATCTCCTTAATAACATAAGGCCCTAACTAGTGCATCCTGATTTTTCTAGGAAATTTATCAAACTTACTATTATATAATAAAACCAGATCGTTTACCTTGAATGTGCACAACTTGATGTGTCGATTGTGCCATGCCTTTCCACGCTACTTTTGGACCTACTGGTGAAATCTAGCCAAAAATTGTTCTTCTTCGAGCTCATCCAACTGTGTCAGCCTCTCTTCTAGGGCTCTGCGATCCATCCTACCTGTGAGTGCTACTATGCATAGACTAGGCACGATGTATTCCATATGCATTATGACTTCCACAGCATAGGCAAGCCTAAAAGGGGTTTGTCCCGTCAGCTTTTTGCATGTTGTTCGATAAGCCCATAATACTGCAGGTATGTGGTCCCAATCACTTCAATGAGAATTGCAAACCTTGTTCAACGCATTTTCAAGAACTTTGTTGATCGCCTCCATGGTCTCGTTAGCCTGTGGGTGATAAGGTGTGTTCTTATAGTGATACACCTGAAATTCTTCCATTAGTGTGTTAATCGTCTCATTCAGGAAGTGCATACCACAATCAATCATCAGGATCCTTGGAAATCCAAATTGCATTAGCACATGTTCAAATAGGAACTTCATGGCAATCGCACATGTGCAATCTTTCACTGGTTGCGCTTTTGCCCAACAAGTCAAGTACTCCATCACAACGATAAATGTACCTCGCGCCTGTCTTCCCTTGTGGCTGAATGGGTCCTACAAAATCTATTGCCCACTTTCCAAAGGGTTGCAACATCATTTGTGGATTCAAACGCATTTCATCCCTTCGTGATGGCCTGCCTATTGTTTGACATACATCATACGCCTTGCAATGTTCTTTTGAATCTTGATGAAGGGTTTGCCACCACAACCTGATGCGTAGAATCTTTTGCGCAATTGCTCTCCCTTCATAATGTCCTCCCACGATGCCCCCATGAGAATTTGTGAGGATGCTTCTTCATTAAAACTCAGGTACATATCATTGTAATATCTCATTAGTTCCCATCTTGTATAGATTCCCAACAATGATAGAGAAATCTGCCACACACACCACTAATTCCTTCTTTCGTTGGACAAAGTATCCTTCTGGTGTGGTTCATGTTGTTAGTTAGTGTATTATATCCTCAAAATGACCATCCACAACACGCACTGCAAACAGTTGAACATCAGGAAATCCTTCTTCCAAGTTAGTAGGTTCCTCCCCTATTTCGATGTGTGACAAATGATCTAGTCCCATGTTCAATCATCTAGGCTTCACAAAAACTTCAAAATCATACTCTTGGAACAATAAGAGCCATATGTAGATTGAACCCCCCAACACAGGCTTATTCAGACTAGGTACTTCAGCGCAGAGTGATCCATATACATCTTAAAGTGGCCTCCTAGCAAGTAGTGTCAATACTTCTGGAGCACATACACCATAGCTAGCCCCTCGTGTTTAGTGGTAGAATAGTTCTTCTCTGCTTTGGATAGTCTGTGGCTTACAAATGTGATAGGGTGGTCCAAGCCTTCTCTGCCATCCTATGTTAGCATTCCCCCCAACGCTATACATGACGTGTCAACATGTACATGAAACTCTTTCTTCCAGTTCGGGAAGACTAGAATCGACGCGGTAACCATCTTTTCTTTCAATATATCCAAGATTTTCTTACAGTCATCATTCCAGCAGAATGTGACATCCTTCTTCAACAATTTTTCCATCGGCGCGGTGATCTGGGCATAGCTTTTGATAAACTTCCTGTAATATCTCGTATGTCCCATAGTAGTGCGCAGCTGTTCCACACTCCTCCGCACTTCCAAGTTCAGAATCCCCATGATCTTTGTGGGGTCTACCATTAGCCCTTGTCTACAAACCACATGCCCCAATAGGTTCCCAAAAGGAATGTAGAACAAACACTTCTTGAGATTGAGTGCGATCTGGTATCTTCGATAGATATCCAACATCTAGTACAAGCTCACTACATGGTGCTTAACTAGCCCAAATATAGTCCAGTCATCAAAATATACCTCTAGGAACTTATGAATAAATTCCTTGAATGCCACAACAACCACACATGAAAAGATAGCAGGCACATTCTTCAACCCAAATGACATTACAATGTATTTAAAACAACCTCACTCAGTCGTGAAGGTTTTCTTGCTCCTATCCTCTGGCACAATTTTTATTTTGTGGTACCCAGAGAACCCATCAGTGAAGGAGTATGCTTCCTGGCCACCTACATTGTCCAACACCTCATCCATGAATGAATTTGGAAAAGGATCATGCACACAAGTGTCATTCAGTTTTCTGAGATCCATGCATATCCTTATCTCATCCTTCTGCTTCTTCTCTTGCACCACCATTGGGCTTACCCAATCAGATTCTTCCATAGACTCAATGATGCTTGCTGCTAGAATTTTGTCAGGCTCTAAGTGGACCTTCTCCTTGTATTTCGGATTTAGGCGGTAAGGCCTCTGCTTAACTGGTTTCGTGTCAGGCTTTAACGCAATCTTGATCACTCTTAGATCTCCGCTTATTCCTTTCAAATCTGTAAACTTGGTAGGGAATAAGTCCTGATATTGGCAGATTAGTTCAGCGACCTTATATACCGTCGTGTCATCCCAGTAGTCTCCAATCTTCGCGAATTTGGGTTCAACCTCCTTACCAATGTTCACCTATTTAGTTTTTACTGGCGCAGTTATATTAGGGTTCTAAATCTATGGTTCTTGAACCTCGTGGTGGCCTTATGTTTTTGGGATGTTGATCTTCTGTGGATCCACGTCCTCCTATTCAACAATTACATTATAACATTCCAGTGTGCGACTCACCTGAGTAGCGTATTCAGGCTAAATCGGATCTAAAGAATCCTATGGTATCCTAAAGATGGCTTCTTTCACCTTTTGAATCGCTTTATCAATACTGTCAAACTCATCCTCAAAACTGAATGTAATCATGAATCCTTCACGCAAGATATCCCATTCACCTGTCCCATGGTGGAGCTCCATTTATATATACCAATTCATTGGGATAACATCCAAGGTATGACAGAACAGGTGCACCCACTCAGGTTGAGGCTTTTCTCCATAAGCCTATGTCCATTTGGCCAAATGCGCGCATGGGTCATCCTTCCGATCATATTTTTCTATCAGTCACATCTTAGGCTTCCCAAATCATGCTTGCATCATCCTCCTACATTCGTGCCAATCATCAAAGCTTCCCTTGTGCGTACCCCACCATCTTGTGGGCGTAGCACGCAATTCCCAGTCCAAGGCCTGGAAGCGTTGCTTTTCTGGCACTTCCCTTTCAAATGCATCCAAAAAGGTATCTACCTCAGTTAGACCATCATAAGTAGGTATATTTCTTACCTCTGATGACACACAATGTAGCGACCGGGTCATCATGTTGTAATTCAATGTGGTTACTTCGTGTAACCAATTCTACCAGCGTTCTATTTCTTCGTTGGAATCTGAAGTGCAGGAACTCTTGCGCTCCCATGTAATCCATCCATCTGCATTTGGATTCACCCATTCTTGGTCTCGTGTTGTTATCTTATAGATGCAGTCCAAATCATCATCACTCTCATAATTGCAGACTAGTTTCGTATAGCATGATCCTTTAGCAGGATCCAGGGGTATTATTACGTGCAATGATTTCTTCTCAAAGATCATATTTCACTTCTTCAAATTGATTACCCCTTTCAAATCAGTAGCCTAGTCAGTTCCCAGGAGTGCAAGGTAGGGATTGCTATCATCTAGTATCTCTATTACTTCAAAATATGCCAGTGCACTCGCTCCCTCAATATCCACAGTCACCCCCTACAGCCGCCCCATAGGTATGATTTTCTACTGATTTGCCATCCTTAGATTAATTGGAGACCATTGCAGTGCAAGTCTCCCCATTTGCTCCCAATTCTACTTTGGTAGGACATTCACATATGACCCCAGGTCCAAAATAATTTGATCCATTTCGTACTCTCTTATTTGTGTGGTCAGTCTTATATCCCGTCCTGTCCTTGTCTTGCTAATATTTCATACGACACATGGCTCACCTAGCGTGGTTCCAACGTATCTATTGATGAGTTCTTGTAGCCCTTTTACAACCTTACTATTTCACAGTAACTTCATACAGGTTTCCGGGAAAGTTGTGAGCATAGAGGGGTCCATCTCCGGCTCAGGCTTATCATTGCTTTCTGAAGTGGAGGCCTCAGTGAAGCTCTTCTTAGCTTCCATGAAGGCTTCCCGAGCATGCTCCAAATCAAACTCAGCCTCTCTTTCCAGGGTCTTGCAAACCCATGTACTATATTCCAGTTGTTTCCCCTTGTCATCTCTCATAGCAATTCCACTTTGGAGAACTATATTCATGTTTGAATCTTCCTCATCTGGCTCAGACCTCATCATCTGCACGTTTTGAGTCAGGAGAGGTGGTAGCGCCCATTTTTCATTATCCTAGCTATCAGCGTAGGACAATCTTATGTTTCATGATCAAACAGTGCGAAATACTTGCATGACATATGTTTTGGATTAGTGCGATCGTCGACATAGTGTCTTGGTCCTTCGCAATTGTAGCAAATCAACTGTCCTTGACCTCTACCAGGTCCTCCTCCACCTCATCCTTGTCTACGCCCTTGAAATCCTATTCATGCCATCCCTGCATTCTGGTCAAGGGGCCACATTTAGGCCTAAACCCTGTAGGCTGGAGTTCTATCCATCATCAATTTGTAGCTCCTGCAAGTACACTCATCATGTCCTACCAACCTACAAAAGTTGCAGAACAACAGTTACGGTGCTTTCACATACTTCTATAGCAAGTGACAGTTTTTCATGGCATGTTTTCCAACTACTTGACAAATAGCACACCATAAAGCAGGCACTGCGCTAGGTCCTGCTTGAGCTTCCAATCTTAAAGGCATCGATCCTCCTCCTACAATGTAATTTGCAAAGGCTGGGCAATGGTATTTTTCATGACCCTGACTCTTGCATTTCAAGCACCATACCTCCTCGCGTACCTCTGGTCCAACTGTCCTGTCCTGCTTCAGACTTTGCATCTCAAGGCACAAATTTTTTAGCTGTGCATGGATTTGCTGGACTCCTAGATTAGGATCCTGCATCAGAGTTTCATGTATTCTCATGGCAATCTCCAAGGCCTCTGCCTGAGTTGTTATCTTCTGCTGCCACACCACACTCCTTAAGTGTGGTAGTAGCGAAGCCATAAACCACTCGCGATGCTGTCCATCTGTCAAATTCATGTTGATTTCATGGATTGTACATTTCAGCCTCTGATCTAGGTCCCAAGGCCTCTCGCCTGGTTGCATCGTGATCTTTTTGAATCCCATAATCGACTGTGCTTTAGAATTAGGCCTGCTAAATTCCCTTTTTAGTGCTGCTTGGATGTCTGCTACTCTAGCATTTAGGTTATTGTCGGAGTACTTAATATACCAGGTTAGCGGGCGATCTTGCAAAGCACTAACCAGTGTCAGCTTCTTTATATGATCATCTATAACACCTTGAGCTTCCCATACAACCCTCACAACGAATAAGAATTGGTCTGGGTCCTCATTTCCCAGGGCTTTGAACAAAGGAAATTTCACTGTATTTGCCATAATAAATCGCGATGGAGGCCAAGGTGGTATGGGTGAAGCTAGAGGTGAAGGAAGTGAAGTCAATGGTGGTGTGGGCAGAGGTGGTATTTGAGGGAATCCTTGTCTTATTAACTGAATATCGCTTCGTGGAGAGATCTTCGCTATTCCTTCTTCATCTCTTCGTGGAGGCGAAATCAAGGGGCTATACTCCGGACCCTTATTTCCTTCGTTCCTGTAAGTTTTTCTGCTTTGCATAGTCCCAAACATCAAGGTAGCCGCATAACCCATTTTTTACACAACATCATTTTAATCCAAGTATTCAAAGATTTTATGTACTTACCTCGCGGTCCTTTGAAAAAGCGTCGCTCCACCTCGCTATAGTTGATTGAGGTATCGACCGCGAACTCAGTAACAAATCCTCCTACGATGCAATCGAGCCGATGATAAACAACTCGGGCGATCTTATCCTATGATGCTTCCAACCTTTGCACTACCTCTGGGGTCCACACAATAGGACTGTCAAGTTTCCACCTTCCTTGGCTATCTGCTAACCTTGTGATCCACTCATATAGCTCAGTAGGAAAGGAAGTGAAAAATATTTCGTGTATCTTCCTATACAAGTATCGGTCCAGCCACTGTTGTTTGACAGTCACGGGTTTCTATTCTCTTGTGCCTTGAACTTGTGGATCCTTCTGTCCAACTAGCCTTTGATTTCTTTCGTAGTTGGATTCGAGTGATATGACATCACACATCTCTTATGCAGATTCCAATCCCAGCAACGAAACCATTTGTTGGCTTGAGGGGGCCTGACCCAGGTTCAACCTTAATTAGCCAAACAAATCCCTAGATTACTGGCCCTTTTAGCATCAGCCCACAAAGTGTGGACTGAAATCTCACCCGAAGCAGTATGGGGGGATGCTAGAACCAAGTTTCCGCACCCTCTATATGTATGTGATGTCAGTTTATTCCAGCTATACCTACCTCCGCGCTGGTTGCTTAGCCCTCTATTCCACCCTTTAGTATATTCATGAAAGGGTACAATTGGATTTTGCGTAGCCCTAACCTACGACTCAGGGACTTTTGCGATGCTAGGGCAGTGAATTGCGATATCTCCAAACTAGGCTAAGAGTCTTACTTATCTTATTAACCGATCTTAGTTAGCTTCGTGTAAAGAGATATTCTTACTTTCATTCATTTAACCAAGACATTTACATATATTTGCGCATCATATAAGCATTATAAGTGAATTTCATACCCAACATAACAATATTCATAAACATGAAAGAAAGACACAAAATTTGTAGAATAATTCTCTTTATTGATAATTCCGGACAATTACAGACTCAACCCGCTCTGTGCACTCAGTTGCAGGGGTCCACGCACTTAGCTGCAGAGCCTCTACCTATGCTATGACCCAAGACTTAGACTTCTACCTCAGAGCTATCTCTCATACATGTTGATGCTTTATTATTCTAACTACTTAGAGCTTAGCTCCTTTTATACAATCCCATGGTTCGTAGACCATGGGTATATCTTTTACAACCGACATTACATTTCCAAAATAACGGTGGAGAACCCTATGACTCTTTAACATACGCACTCTGCGACCACAAAATGTGGAGTCTTTATACTTGGATTACAAAATTTGACGAAAATATGGGCTTTTAGCCCCAAAATTTCCCTTGGGGGATCCCATACCCAACACAGAGTGAGTTCTAGACTCATATATAGCATGTCACTTCCACAAGTGTGGTTGTCCTAACAAGACATCAAAAAATTCAAGAGGAGCAATGTCACATATGACCTCATCCATGAAGGGCATGATGTTGTAGGAAAGGTGGCACTGCTGGCTGATGCAAAGATCTCATCCTTGGTGAATCCACCTGATGGTGTACGATTGTGGATGTGTTGTAGACTTTAGGCCCAACCACTTCATGACCTCTACTTAAATGAGGTTCTTTTAGCTCTTGCTCTCGACTTTGAACTGCAACGGAGAACCCTTCACCCACATCTATGAGTGGAGAGGTGTTCCCCCTCATATGGATCTTCAGGCTCAATATTCTGGATCTTGGTGGTGGCCATGGTGGCACTGGGATCCGCATCAAGATTTTCTTCCATTTTTATGTTATCTTATTAGGTTTTGATTCAAATTCAAAACCTGCATATGATTCGGAAGCCTTCAGCTCGGCCACCTGTGACTTCCTGGTCTGACACTCACTTGTATTGTGAGTTGAGCTCTTATGGAAGTCACATCATTTTCCTGTGTCCTTCTTTTTCTTCATTGTGTTTTTCTTTTCTTGTGGATTCAGCGAGATGTCCTAGGTAGCCCCGCCTTGGCTTGGTCCTTTGTTCTGTGGTTTGGGGGCACCTTTTCTTCGCTTTGGATTTGCAGATCCAAAGTCCCACTTCTTATGTTTAAACTTCTTCTCAATCTTAAAAGTGTACCGATACGCCGTGCGAAGTGAGGAAATGTCTAGAAAATCCATCTTGTCTTGGATGTACTTGTGTAGATAGTCAAGGTACTTAAGCACCAAATGTCGCTTAGTATCCTTCATACCCAGCTTTGTGCGAAGGATATGGAAAATATTTTTGAACGTTGGCACATCTTCGTCCATTCTTTGCCATAGCATGGCCCATTTTATGTATTTGCCTTAATAGCTCCCGAAAGGGTAATATTGTTCCTAAAAAAGTGGGTGCAACTAAATACAACGTGGGTTCACTCTAATCCTTTTGTTCAGAGTAGTTTTCCCACTAGTCCTTGATGTGTGGGGTGGCTTTGAGAAGTGAAAAAGTAATATTTTCCTGATTGGAAAAGTCATGAACTTAAAAATATCCTTCCAACAGATTTAACCATTTATCTATGGTATCTCCATCTATCAAGCCTTCAAATATGGGAATATTGAATTTAACTTGTACCTAAAAAGCAATGGTGCCTGAATAGTGGCTGTTGGACGAAGATGCATTGTCTGTGGGTAGTCGTCGAAGGATATGGGAAAATTTATCCATCATCGCGTCCCTCTATAACTCGAGGGATTTCTCGAGCAACATTTTAAAAGGATCTCCTGCCCCCTCATCTTCCCTTTCTTCTGTCATGGGAGGTCACCAGGTTTTGCAAGGCTGATGTTGCAATGCTTTAACCAGATCAAGCCCTAACTCCTTATACCTTGACCTCGTTGGGGAAATGTAAATAAAAATAGAGAAAAAGTAGACTGCTATGAAACCACTGAACCAAACTTAAACAGGAATGCAACAAATTACAGATATAATCATAAACATAGAGATGCAGTTGAAAACCACTTCATTTCATTAATAGAATAATATTGAACTATGCTTACAAATAGAATGGAAATAAGATAGCTTAGGTGATGGTATCTTATCTCTGAGAAGATACATGGTGGCTACATGCCTCTAAACTATGTTACAATGAGGCTCAAGGGCCTATTTACTCTTGGAAAACATGAGAAAACTGTAAACAACCAAAACCTTAACCCGATGAGATGTAACACCAAGAGTTTGTGAGCCCCGTTGGGGTTAATTGGGCAACGAACTTCTCAGGGTCATAACTTGGTCATATTCTCTTCATTTGACGTGTACAATACCTTGTTGGAAAGGTCTTCATCGAGTACTATAGGTTTTGTTGCGGGCCCCTGCCTATGGTTATGAGCCTACTGAGAATCCCAAAAAAATGTCGTTTAGGGGATCAAAACTGCTCCAAAAGTTTAGGACCCAAGAAACTGCTAGAAAGAGTAAATGCTAAAATGAACAAGGAAATATATGAAACTGACTAGGGGTTCTAGGTTGAATAGGTAGGTGGCCACGAATATCCACCTAGATCAACCTTTTTCTCTTTTATAAAATGAACACTTAGCTACCATTTAATCTATCAATGATTTCCTTTTAAATTTTTTGAACCAACGCTAACAAATTATCTATCAATGTGCCTACATTTTTGGGTGAAAACTTTTAAACAACTACTCCAAGACATTACCGTACAGTCTTTATCCTGAAACTAAATTTTGATAACAACCAAATCCAATGAGGATATTGTCACCTTGAGAGGTAGTAAGTGTTAGCCTCCTACTGCAGCAGGTTACTCATCTTTCATGATTCACATTTTTACATGCCAAATATGTCATACTTTGCATGTTGCAATGTTCCATATTTGCTACAGAGGCCAAGGAAGGATGACATGAGAGTGTGCTAGACTAAATGTCACTGCTGTATTCAAATTTTGATGTTCTATTCCATTTTTGAAGAATTTTCAATTAAAGGGAGGTCCAAACAGTTTAATCTTGGTCTCCCTAGGTTTCAATTTCCTGTTGTAGAATATAGAGAATCATTATATTTCCAAACAGCTTAATCTTGGCAGATTCTTAGACAGGTAGAGAAGCAAGGGTGCTCAACAGCCTAATATGAGCCCCTGGATGAAATAAGTGTAGATGTAGATAGGAGGAGAGTAAAATAAAAGTTGAAAAGCTGGGTTTGCTAGTTCAAGTGCAACCAAACCAAAAGAAGAAAAAATGCTAGGTAAGTAGGCTGGGTAAGTAGTTTTGTGGTTGCAGAACTTAGGCTATGTGATCAGTTTCATGTTTTCAAGTGTTATATCTATCTGGGTCACAAGTTAGAGGTAGTTTCCATTTGAAGGACTTCAAGCGAGGCATGTCTAACTCCCCCTTCTTCTTATTTCCCAAATCACTCACTAACATCCCCTTGAGGACCTTGGGATCTGCCTAACCAGTCCTTTTATTACTTCATTGTTGTAAAAAACTAAGTCAAGATTTGACTTTCTTCAGTAAAGAGAAGCCACATTTCTTGTGTAAAATCATTTCTTCATATCCCATTCAAATCCTATGTCTAAATTTCAGTTCACAAACTTAGCCTCTCCCCTACACTTCAGCTTACAAGTTCATATTAACTCCTAACTCTATTATATAGCTCCCTAAATCATTTCCCTATTCCATATGGCTACAAAAACTATATAAAATCCAAAAAAATATTAAATAGCCCCTCCCTTTGGCACTATAGCCATATTTATCAAGTTTGGGAAGCAGTAGTCCATCTGGGGCTCCTACTAACCCACCCGCTTCCTAACCTGGAGTTAGTTTGATATCTGGTCACACTAACAACCATTTACCCTTAACCCTAACCCTCCAAAACCCATGCTCCACCCTTTCTCCTAAAGTCCCGCATGTAAATATTTGATCCCGCTTATATATAACCCAAAACCCACTTTTCTAAGGTTTTTCCCCCTCCACCGAATTAAGTAAAAATAAATGGCACGCAGGCCCTGTCCTTATCCCTCCGCCGCCTTACCCTTCCTGTCGACTGTCAGATCTGGCGCACCCTAGATCTACGGTGGGCTGGTCTTTTCCCGCCTCGATATGCTGAGGGTTAGCGTCCGGAAGATGGGTGGTTTTCGTGTCGTACTCCCGCCATGCATCACGCTCCTGGCTATGGTAGAGCCCCTCCTTCGAAATCACTTCTACACAAAAGCGGTGCTCACAAACTAGAAATTGCCCTCCCTTCTATAATGTCATCGCCAGGTTACCCTGCCACGTCACCTTGCCAGGTCACCTTGCTACTATTCTGTACCTTCACCATGTCATCAACCTGCGTCGGCCTCCTGCTACCATGTCCTATGCTACATCACTACCACTGTATTGCCACGTCATCACCCTGTCGTACTACCACGTCACCCCGCTGACATCATTATCCGTACTAGGTCCCACAACTGATGTCATGCTGACGTCAATTGTTGTACTGCTGACTTCATCTACCGTACCGTTGATGTCACCCGCCGAAAAACACGCGAAGGCCAAATCGCAGCTTAGAAAGCCCGGATTCAAAATCTAAGGCAGTTTTCGATGCGCAATTAGCGCATAGGCACATCGCTACGGGAAATAGGCCAAAATGGGGAATATTTATTTTCTGTAGTCGTTTTTGTCTCAAAAGGGTAGAAAAGGGGCGATTTAACAGTTTTTAGCATATCAGCAGAGAGAGAGAGTCCCGATTCAAGTATTAAAGTGTATCAAAGTAGAAATGAAGCGAAATTGCACGTCAAAGAGTATCAGAGTTGCGGCAAAGTGTATCTGTCATCAATATCAGTGGAGAACTTAACATCAAAGCAAAGGAGCATTAAAGACCATCCGAACAAAGTCAATAAATACCAGAACGGAGTTAAAGGCAATTAAAGCCGAGCCATATCAGATTTAATGAGATCCAATGCCACTCAGCAACAACAAAACCGACTAAGGAGGTAAGTCTAGTGATTTAAAGCCCAGACTTTGCAAAAACAGTGTATGAAGACACATAAAGGCAGCACTGCAAAGCTCAAAGCACAGTGATTGTAGAAGCAGTGCATCGAGCCACCAAGGACACCATATTAATTCATTTTGATCCTATTGCCTCCGGCGCAACTCAATAGATATTTACTTGCATTTAATTTCAACACAGGTTTAGGTTTAAAAAAGATTTTCCCGCAGACCTGTTTAGGTCAGCTGTAATAAATACTCTTAGATATTTTCACTATAAAGAGAGCCTTGAACAATGTAATAAGGGTTGGTTGGTTGGTTGGTTGCTTGGTTAGTTGGTTTGTAAATGCACTCCAAGAGAGACTCGCTCTGTATCTGACATGTTTTATATAATCAAAGATTGCTGAAAGCTTGGAGAATGGACTATTTGATGTGTTGTTAATGTCTCTGAAGAGTGAATGAGGGAAATCTTATCTTGTTTTATGGATCAATAAGTATTCCTTACCTCTGTTATTTCAATTTCACATATGCTCAAGTCGCAGAATAAAAGTTTGGTTTAGAATTTGCTTACCTGCACTCTATGCTGAGTTTTTGTGGCTTCTTAATGTTTTCCTCTTGATTTAGGCATAAATATGGATTCCTTATGGCTCATATTTTCTCTATTTCATATATGGATGACTGTTATCTAGGAATTCTTAGCTGCTCCCAGGTAGTGTTCGTTTATCTTCCCTTTGCTAACCTGATTGAGAGATTCTTTGTTTCCTCTCATTCCTTAGCCTTCTATCCATCTTCATTTAGCCTTAGTATTGTTTCATGAGCAGCTACCTTGCCCCTCTCTCCTCTTGTGACCAAGAAAACGCACCAGCAGCCTTACTCCATGACTCCACGCCAAATGGTTTGAAACTTGTCACACTGTGCATTGCCTCTCTACTTTCAAGCATCCTCCTTCCACCCGAACACAATACAAAACCCCTTGTACCTAATAACTAGCCTAAAATCATCATCAACAAAGCTAAATTGTCAAGAGAGAGCCCTCTCTGATTGCAGGTGGGCTAGAACCTGCAGTCCAAAGATTGGTTTGTGGTTACCTCGGCCGTATCCCTTCAGGAGCTTAGGGACAACCTTAGTGTTAACATAATGGTGACTCCGCTAGGGAGCATCCTCAGATAATCTCACAAATCTAGTCCAAAGCTCCACTGAGGAAGAATATGACCTTTAAAAATTTTCTGTTTAACCTATATTGTTAGAAAAAATCCCCAAAAAGCATTCGCGTTATACAAGATCAAATCCAGACCCAAATCCCCCAGCTGCTTTTGAAAATCCTAATTTAATCCCTAAGATCCTTAGGAAACAAAAGCATCAAGAAGATTTTGCTGATACCATTCCTGAAACAGTTCATCCAAGTTGTGTTCCAACCCTGTCAAATTTTTATTTCGTTCAAACCCTAGTTCCCCTTGTTCATCATCTTCTTCTCCAAGTCCCGTTTCTACACCTCTGTTCACCACACATACCACCATTACTACTCCTATTATCCCAGTTGCTCCAGTTGTTCCACTTATCCCTGTTAATATGGCTAACAGATATGTGCCTTTACAGCTGCCTGGTAATCCTGGGGCTATGCCTCAGGATTACCAGACTAAAATAACTTATTTTGATGGCACAAGTGCCTTCACATCCCTTCAACATACAAAGAAAATGCAGGATTACTTTGAGAGCTATGAGATTGACGATGATAGTGTGAGAATGAAGATTTTTGTCCAAAGTTTGACACGTGATGTCAGGACTTGGTTTAGAGCACTCCCAGCCAATTCCATAGTAGAACTAGACGCCTTATACCAGTCATTTATCAACAGATGGGAGAAAAAGGAAGACCCCTTGCACATAGTATCTGAATATGACACCATCAAAAGAGGCCCGCAGGAGACTGCCTTAGACTACTGTGCAAAGTTTAATAATGTTTATAATGCAATACCACAGAACTTAAGACCTCCACCTGATCTTGCTTTGTACAAATTCCCTGATGGTTTTGATACCGATATGGCTTATCAGTTAAGGGAAAGAGCCCCTCAAAGCCTTGTAGAAATGAAAAATGTTGTTGTTAGTGTGGAGGCAAACCTAATTGCTAAAAGAAACAAAGCTAGAACCGAGAGAAGAACCACCTTCAACGAAGAACCCTCAACCTTCGACCAGAAACTAGATGCTATTATCAGTGGAATGCACAGGCTGGGAGATAGAGTGGAAAGTGTTGAGAGGAAATCATCATGGGAAGGACAACAGCCTAACGCCATAAGGAACCCAAATTTCAGCAAAGCTTAGAACACAAACGCTGGTAGATCTAGCCCAGACTGTGATATAAGACCTCCTTTCCAAGAAAACTACACAGAGGCATCCACTTCTAGTGAGACCACAGAAGAGACTCACATGAACTTGATATATTCGAAGAGTGAGCAACAAATTTTTCTCACTCAAGAAGATCAAGACTACCATGATGTAAATCAATTTCAGACTAAGTCTGGGGAGTCTTTTGATTTTAAACAAGGCTATGATTCTGCTGTGTATGAGGTCCACAAATAATATAAGCTGAGAACAAGAAACATTGATATCCCTGCACGTAGTAAAACAAAAGAGAGCAAACAACCCAGCAAGACTAAAGGCAAGGTTATCATAACAAAACCAGCTGATATAATTGTCCCAAATCTGCATCAAGTGACTGTAGAAGACATAACAAACATACAGCCTCCTATTGATCAGCCTTTGTCTCCTTCTCCCTCGAAAGAAAATTTGAACAACACTGCTAAAAATCTTCCCAAAACAAAAATACCACAAAGGGTTAGTCACCATAACATAGATAATCAAAAGGAAAACACAGAAAATACTCTTGAAATGGAGAAATCTGCTACTGCTAACACAAAGATTCCATTGGAGAAACCATTTAATTTGGAAGCAGAGATTGGAAAACTTAAGATATCCATTCCCCTCTTAGAACTTGCCAAACATGATGTGTATAGGCAACAAATTCAAAGGTCACTTCAAATGCCAGAGGTCAAGGATGATGTAAATGTTTTAGATGATACCACTGAGCTGCTGTTTGGTCCAGAGGTTAATGGAAAATCAACATATGGATCTGTTCTACCCTTTTATGTTAGCCTACACATACATGACAAAATCTTGCATAATGCTATGTTTGACTCAGGTGCCTCACACAATCTTATGCCCAAAGCTGTAATGGAAAAGCTAAACCTTGATGTCACAAGTCCCTACAAAGATCTATTCTCCTTTGACTCAAGTCGGGTCAAGTGTTTAGGCTTAATCAAATACCTTTGTGTGTCTTTAGTCCAATTTTCCAACAAGACAATCCTAATGGACGTAGTAGTTGCCGACATTCCACCAAAATATGGGATGCTCTTATCAAGATCTTGGGGAGCAAAACTCCAAGGATCCCTACAACTTGACCTCTCTTATGCCACTATATCTGTCTTTGGACAACCAAAAAGACTGTATAGAGAAACACTCATGAAATATGTGGTAAGTAGTGAGGAAAAGCCCCAAAATTTCCCAATTTACTCAATCCATTCTAATATGGATTCATTTATTCTTTTTAATGATGACACCAATCCTCCAACTAATGAGAAACCTTTAGCTTTAGAGCTAGAAACATGCATAAACGAGGAATTGGTTGCCCATGCCCATGACATGGTCACATCAAACAAGTTAACTAGCAAACAAGAAGAACTTCCCCAAGAAGAAATTCTAAAGCTGTCCAATCCTAAAATGACTAAAATGCTTAATACAAACCACAAGCAAGAAATTACATGGTATTTAGAGTTTGATGGCTCCGTTAACAAGTTAGGAGCAGGGGCAACTATATGGATTCACAATACACATGACAATCATGCAGAAGGCCATGCCTACAGACTAAATTTCAGATGTACCAACAACATGGCAGAGTATGAGGCTCTCCTCTTAGGCCTAAAATTGCTCAAAGGTCGAGGAGCTACAAAAGTGTCGATTTTAGGTGACTCCGATTTAATCATACAACAAATGAAAGGTAGCTTCGTTACTAATGATAATAGAATGAGGGCCTATAGGACTGTTTCCACAGAAATACTTAATACCTTCACTGAATCCGAGCTTGCTAAGATTTCTAGAAACCATAACATACATGCACAAAGCCTAGCCACTTTTGCTAGTACATACAAGCTTCCCTTTGAGCAAAATAACCATTTTACTGCTGAGATAAAATATAGGCTGGCTGTCCCTAACAATATTAAAGATTGGCAAGGGTTTGAAAATGATGCCAAAATTAACAATTTCCTCACTCTTGAGGGAGAGTTTTCAAATTTAAACATTGACATGGAGGCCATGAATGATTCCCAACAACAAAAAAATGAAAAACAATAGGCTGTAACAGCTGCAACAGCAAAACAAATCCTTAAGCCAACGGTTTTTGACAATGCAAACATAGAAGAGCTGAAACAAATGCATTTAGAGGAAACAGCCAAAGCTAAGGCCGACTTCATTGATCTAAAGAATAAAATTTTGCTTGCTGGCCTCACTCCATTAGAAGACATGTTTGATGATAATGATGTGCCCAAAAAGCAAAAAATGGAGCCTTTAGATGTTGCTATCGAAGAACACAATATAGGGACAGCAGAAAAGCCCAAAATGATTAAATTGTTGAAAAATATGCCCCTTGACCAAAAACCAAGGTATGTGGATTTGTTCAAAGAGTTCCAAGATGTATTTTCTTGGAGTTATGAGGACTTGAAGTCCTATGACACCTCAGTGATTCAGCATACCATCCCCTTAAAGCCAAATAAAAAACCTTTCAAGCAGAAACTTAGAAGAATAAACCCTATGCTTCTTCCCCTCATTGAAAAGGAAGTGAAGAAAATGTTTGAAGCAGGTATCATAGCACCCATCAGATTTTCTGAATGGGTATCCAATCTGGTTCCCACAAGGAAAAAATCAGGTGAGATCAGACTGTGTGTATACCTAAGAAACTTAAACCAGGTCTCTTTAAAAGACCACTATCCTTTGCCTAAAAATCGACCACATCCTACAAAGAGAGTGGGGTCATCTAGAATTTCTTACTAGATGGATTTTCAGGTTTCAATCAAATACTTGTTCACCCGGATGACCAAGACAAGACAACCTTTACCACACCGTGGGGAACATTTAAGTATGTTAAAATGCCTTTCGGGCTAAAGAACGCTGGTGCCACCTTTGAAAGGGCAATGGATATTGCATTTATCAAGGAAATCCATGATTTATTGGTTGTCTACCTTGATGACTTAACCCCTTTCTCCAAATATGGTCAAGAGCACCTCAGACACTTAAGGCAAATCTTCATGACATGCAGGAAATATGGAATTTCCTTGAACCCCAAGAAGTCCTTGTTTGGCCTTGAGCAAGGTAAGTTGTTAGGCCACATCATTTCAAAAGACGGTATCAGAATTGATCCGGAAAGGATCCAAGCCATCTTCCAAATTCCCTACCCAAGAAACATAAAAGAGTTGCAAGCATTCCTTGGAAAGATCGATTTCCTAAGGAGATTTATCCCAAATTTAGCCGAACTGATAAGACTGTTAAGCAACATGTTAAAAAAGGATGCCAAGCTAAGATGATCTCTTGAAACCAAGCAGGCTTTTGAGAGTATCAAAGCTGCCTTGACTCAAAAGCCTATCCTAACTAGTCCACAATTTGACAAAGATTTTGTCATTTTTTCTTTTGCATCTGAGCACACTATAGTGGCTGTCCTTTTGCAAAAAGATGATCAAGGAAATGAAAATCCACTTGCATTTTTCAGCTGAGCCTTAAGAGATGCACCCTTGAAATACCAAATCATGGAGAAGCAGGGCTATGCCCTTGTCAAGGCTATAAAAGACTTCAGAGTTTATATTTTATATTCACATGTGATTACTTATGTCCCAAACTCTATTGTAAAGGACATATTAACTCAAGAAGGACTAGAAGGAAGAAGAGGCAAGTGGATTGCCAGCATTCTTGAATATGACATTGAGATAAAACCCACCAAGCTGATAAAGGGACAAGGTTTAGCCAAGCTAATGTCCGCAACAAATTTTCAGGCCTTAGACATTAACCAACTGGACAATGAACATGAGCTGGCGACTCCACAGATAAGTGAAACCTTTTTACAATCCCCATGGTATGCTGATATTTACTTTGTATTGTTAAACCTGTGTGCTCCCCTAGGATTGTCCAGAACCAAAAAAAGATTTTTGAAGATGAAAACTCTAAAGTTTTGTGTCATAAACGGTGCATTATATTGGAGAAATCATGAAGGCATATTGCTCAATTGTCTAACTATAATTGAAACTAACAACATCATGAAAGAGTTTCATTCTGGAGACTGTGGAGGACATTTATATTGGAAGTCCACTGCTGACAAGATTTTAAGGGCTGGTTATTATTGGCCCTCTCTATTTGTAAATGTCAAGAAATTTGTTGTTTCATGTCATAAATGCCAAATCTTTGAAGGAAAAAGAAAACTGTTGCCTTTTCCCCTTAAGCTCATCTCAACCGAAAAGCCTTTTCAACAATGGGGTCTTGACTTCATAGGTGAAATCCATCCCTCTTCTTCAGGGCAGCACAAGTGGATTTTAACAGCCACTAACTATTTCACCAAGTGGATTGAAACTATCCCGTGTAGGTAAGCCAATGACTCCATTATTATCCAATTCCTTGAGGGTAATATCCTTTCTAGATTTGGCTGCCCTGAGAAGATCATCACTGACAATGCTGCTGCCTTCAAATCCAAAAAGATGATCAACTTACGCCATAAATTTCACATTACCTTGGGCCACTCTACAGCCTACTACCCTCAAGGTAATGGCTTGGCCGAATCATCCAACAAAAGCCTCATCAACATCATAAAGAAAGTGCTGGAGGAAAACAAAAAGAACTGGCATAGGAAGCTCACAAATGCCCTGTGGGCAGACAATATTTCAACTAAGAGATCCATTGGGATGAGCCCTTATGAGCTAGTATATGGCATGGAAGCCAGATTTCCTTCATCTTTGGGCATTCCTACTATCAAACTATTACAGGCGATTCAGGCTAAACCAAATGACATTCAAAGAAGAATCAATCAGACCATTCATCTTCAGCAAACCAGAGAGCAAGTGTATGACAAAGCTCAAATTTCGCAAGAGAAACTCTAAAGGATGTTTGATAAGAAAGCTAAGGTTGAGGACTTCTGTGTTGGCAGCAAAGTTCTAAGGTGGGACACACGAAGAGAAGACAGGGGAAAACATGCAAAATTTGATTTTCTTGGGAAATGTCTATTCATTATCAACACTGTGCAAGGCAATAACACATATTTCCTCAAATTTGTAGATAGCAGCACAACTGAAGAGGGCCCTGTAAATGGCCGAATGTTAAAGCATTATCATGATCCATTTTGTTGAGAATAACCCAACGGTATCATGTCTGTACATAAATGTTTGTATATATCAACACTTTGTTTCATTTTTTTGTAACAGTCTGAATGATAGAGCACGCAGAAGAAAGCAGGCAGTGCTACACAGTTCACAAGCAATTCAGTTGAGTGAAAGTGCTGTTCTCATTCCAAAATTCCAATTACCTAATAGTCAGCACTAAGAAGTTTCAACCTACAACAACAATAGAAGATTGAGGCAGTCTGACCTGCTGTTCTTGGCTTTCCACAAGGAAAATCCATCCCCAAGTGGAGCCACTGTTAGCCTCCTGCTGCAGCAGGTTACTCATCTTTCATGATTAACATTTTTACATGCCAAATATGTCATACTTTGCATGCTGCAATGTTCCATATTTGCTACAGAGGCCAAGGAAGGACACCATGAGAGTGTGCTAGCCTAATGTCACTGTTGTAATCCAATTTTGATGTGCTATTCCATTTTTGAAGCATTTTCAGTTAAAGGGAGGTCCAAACAGTTTAATCTTGGTCTCCCTAGGTTTCAATTTCCTGTTGTAGAATATAGAGAATCATTATCTGTCCAAACAACTTAATCTTGGCAGATTCTTAAACAGGTAGAGAAGCAAGGGTGCTCATCAGCCTAATCTGAGCCCTTGGATGAAATAAGTGTAGATGTAGATAGGAGGACAGTAAAAGAAAAGTTGAAAAGCTAGGTTTGCTAGTTCAAGTGCACCCAAACCAAAAGAAGAAAAAATGCTAGGTAAGTAGGCTGGGTAAGTAGTTTTGTGGTTGCAGAACTCAGGCTATGTGATCAATTTCATGTTTTCAAGTGTTATATCTATCTAGGTCACAAGTTAGAGGTAGTTTCCATTTGAAGGACTTCAAGCGAGGCATGTCTAACTCCCCCTTCTTATTTCCCAAATCACTCATTAACATCCCCTTGAGGACCTTGGGATCTGCCCAACCAGTCCTGTTATTACTTCATTGTTGTAAAAAACTAAGTCAAGATTTGACTTTCTTCAGTAAAGAGAAGCCACATTTCTTGTGTAAAATCATTTCTTCATATCCCATTCAAATCCTATGTCTAAATTTTAGTTCACAAACTTAGCCTCTCCCCTACACTTCATCTCACAAGTTCATATTAACTCCTAACTCTATTATATAGCTCCCTAAATCTTTTCCCTATTCCCTATGGCTACAAAAACTATATAAAATCCCAAAAATATTAAATAGCCCCTCGCTTTGGCACTATAGCCATATTTATCAAGTCCGGGAAGCAGTACTCCATTTGGGGCTCCTACTAACCCACCCACTTCCTAACTTGGAGTTAGTTTGACATCTGGTCACACTAGCAACCATTTACCCTTAACCCTAACCCTCCAAAACCCATGCTCCACCCTTTCTCCTAAAGTCCCGCATGTAAATATTTGATCCCGCTTATATATAACTCAAATCCCACTTTTCTAAGGTCTTTCCCCCTCCACCAAATTAAATAAAAATAAATGGCGTGCGGGCCCCGTCCTTATCCCTCTGCCTCCTTACCCTTCCCGTCGACCCTCAGATCTGGCGCACCCTAGATCTACGGTGGGCGGGTCTTTTCCCACCTCGATATGCCGAGGGTAGCATCCGGGAGATGGGCAGTTTTCCCGCCGTACTCCCGCCATGCATCACCCTCCCGACTGTGGCGGAGCCCCCTCCTCCGAAACCGCTTCTGCACAAAAGAGGTGCGATACAAACCAGAAACCGCCCTCTCTTATATGACATCATCGCCAGGTCACCCTGCCACGCCACCCTGCTAGGTCACCTTGCCACTATGTTGTACCTTCACCACATCATCAGCCTGCATCGGCCTCCTGCCACCGTGTCCTATGCTACATCACTACCACCGTACTGCGACGTCATCACCCTGCCGTACTGCCATGTCACCCTGCTGACGTCATGATCCGTACTGGGTCCCACTACTGACGTCAGCAGTCGTACTACTGACGTCATCTTCCGTACTGCTGACATCACCCACCGAAAAATGCGCGAAGGCGAAATCGCAGCTTAGGAAGCCCAGATTCAAAATCTGAGGCAGTTTTCGATGCGCGCTTAGTGCATAGGCACATCGCTACGGGAAATAGGCCAAAATGGAGAATCTTTATTTTCATCAGTCATTTTTGCCTCGAAAAGGCAGAAAAGGGGTGATTTAACAGTTTTTAGCATATCAGCAGAGAGAGAGAGAGTCCCGATTCAAGTATTAAAGAGTATCAAAGCAGAAATGAAGCCAAATTGCATGTCAAAGAGTATCTGTGTTGCGGCAAAGTGTATCAGTCATCAATATCAGTGGAGAACTTAACATCAAAGAAGAGGAGCATTAAATACCATCCAAACAAAGTCAATAAATACCAGAACTGAGTTAAAGGAAATTAAAGCCGATTCATATCAGATTTAATGAGATCCAATGCCACTCAGTAGCAGTAGAACCGCCTAAGGAGGTAAGTCTAGTGATTTAAAGCCCAGACTTTGCAAAAATAGTGTATGAAGACACATGAAGGCGAGGCTGCAAAGCTCAAAGCACAGTGATTGCAGAAGAAGTGCATCAAGCCACCAAGGACACCATATTAATTCATTTTTATTTGGCTACCTCTGGCGCAACTCAATAGATATTTACTTGCATTTAATTTCAGCACATGTTTAGGTTTAAAAAATCTTTTCCCGCAGACCTGTTTAGGTCAGTTGTAATAAATACCCTTAGATATTTTCACTATAAAGAGAGCCATGAACAATGTAATAAGGATTGGTTGGTTGGTTGCTTGCTTGGTTAGTTGGTTTGTAAATGCACTCCAAGAGAGACTCGCTCTGTATCTGACATGTTTTATATAATCAAAGATTGCTAAAAGCTTGGAGAATGCACTGTTTGATGTGTTGTTAATGTCTCTGAAGAGTGAATGAGGGAAATCTTGTGCTATTTTATGGATCAATAAGTATTCCTTACCTCTGTTATTTCAATTTCACATATGCTCAAGTCACAGAACAAAAGTCTAGTTTAGTATTTGCTTACCTGCACTCTATGCTCAGTTTCTGTGGATTCTTAATGTTTTCCTCTTGATTTAGTCATAAATATGGATTCCTTATGCCTCATATTTGCTCTATTTCATATATGAATGACTGTTATCTAGGAATTCTTAGCTGCTCCTAGGCAGGGCTCGTTTATCTTCCCTCTGCTAACCTGATTGAGAGATTCTTTGTTGCCTCTCATTCCTTAGCCTTCAATCCATCTTCATTTAGCCTGAGTATTGTTTCATGAGCAGCTACCTTGCCCCTCTCTCCTCTTGTGACCAAGAAAATTCACCAGCAACCTTACTCCACGACTCCATGCCCAATGGTTTGAAACTTGTCACACTATGCATTGCCTCTCTACTTGCAAGCATCCTCCTTCCAACCAAACACAATACAAAATCCCTTGTACCCAATAACTAGCCTAGAATCATCATCAACAAAGCTAAATCATCAAGAGAGAGCCCTCTCTGATTGCAGGTGGGCTAGAACCTGCAGTCCAAAGATTGGTTTGTGGTTACCTCGACCGTATCCCTTCAGGAGCTTAGGGACAACCTGAGTGTTAACAGTAAGAACCCTCATAGACTAGGTGGCTAGTTTAACATGACAAGAACCTTGGAGTGAGATGATTTAAAACTGAGTAGGAATGTTTGAACTACTTAAGACATAACTTGAATCAAAGCTATGGAATTTTATTTTATTTTTGCAAATTTATTTACATACAAGTTCTTAAAAATTAAAACAAAATGATTGTTAGACTATGATAATCATTTATCAAAATATTAGGGCCTCCACTTCGGATTCAAATTATTCAAAATGTTATCCAAACCTGCAAGTTTTTCAAAGGAAAACAAATGTATAAAATGAAATACTGAAATTGGATTTCAACTGAGATACCATTTAGGTAAACATCCATTTACTAGACCTCCAAGCAGTATCTCTTTGTTCAAATCCCGCAGAATGAAGGTATTATTGCCATGATATGTAGTAATCTGTTAAGGACCATTCCAAATGTGCTCAAATTTATCATGTTTCCCTCGATCCTAAATTCTAGCATCCCATTTTGGAACTGTATCATGAATCTGAAAATCATCCTCCTTTGTATTTTTGTCAAAAATCATTTTCATCCTTTCCTGAAACAATTGAGCTTGATCATACACCTTCTCCCTCATTTCGTGGACTTCAATATGCTGATTTATTCTTCTTTGGATATGATTGGGCTCTTCCTCCTATTCATTTAAAAATTTCATGAATGATATCCCTAGTGAAATGTGAAAAGTTTCCTCTGTACCATATATCAGCTGAAAATATGTATTCCCAATTGATCTCTTAGTATTGATCATGCTTGCCCCTAATGTAAATTTCAATTTTGCATGCCAGAGTTTCTTGTTGTCCTCTAGCAATTTTTTGATGATCCTGACTAAGCTCTTATTTGATGATTATGCCAGTCCATTACCTTGAACTTAATAGGGTTTGGAATGGGTAAGGGCTATACTATAATCATCACAAAACATGATCATCTTCTTAGATTTAAAATCTTGTGGATTAGCAATTATAATTTTTCTTGTGCTACCAAATCTAGAAAGGATATTTTCTAAAAATTGAATGACAACAATGTTGATAGCTTGCTTGGTCGGTATAGCTTCAATCCTTTTTGTGAAATTTTTTTTTTTGGTCAAAATCCATTTGTATTGTCGTGAGGATGTTGGATGAAATTCTCCAATAAAATCAAGGCCCCAATGTTGAAATGGCGCCTCTACAAATATGGACCTTAATGGTAAAGATAACAACTTTGCTTTTCCTTCAAAGGTTTGAGATTTATGACAAGTTGCAACTTCTTTAGGAACATTTGAAAAAATGTAGGCAAATAAGAGCCCACTCTTAGAATTTTGTTGATAGTGGCCTTCCAATAATGATGTCCCACACACACATCCTGATGGAATTCCTCCATCAATTTTTTTACTTCATATTCAAGTAGACAGTTCAACAGTATACCTTTTAGGTCTTTCTAAAATAAATACCCATCCAAAATACAAAATTTGACATCTTTAAGTTTTAAAAATATGGTTTAAGTCTTTTTAGTTTCGGGTGGAGCTTGTAAATTATATAATACATAAATAAGATCATTGTAGCATGAAGAAGATCTAAACGTTTCATATATGGACAATTATGTTATGTCATCTGCATCATATGAGAGTTCTAAAATGAGGTTTATTCCAAGAATGTCACAATTTGCTTGAGTTATCAATTTTTCCAGGCCTTCACCCTTGATCGGCTTGGTTGGCTTGATTTCTAATTCATATTCCAACAACTTTTCTATCCACTTCCCCCTCTGCCATCACTATCGGGTTGAATTAAAATATATTTACCACATTGTTATGCATGTAAACAACAATATGAGAATGTAGCACATAAACTTTGAAATATTTTAATGCCATCACCAATGGATAGGCCTTCTTTTCTATGATGTAATATTTCATCTTAGAGTCTCTCAATGCTTTGCTGAAAAAAGGAGTTGTCTATAATGCGACTTTTTGGAGATTCTGGTGACGGAATCCGGCGGAAGAAATGAGGTTAAATCTTGATTTTGAGCAGTACATTAAAATGGTTTTTTAACTGCATATTTGGATTCAGCACCCTGAAAAACCCCTGGGAGCCATTGATTGAGCAGAAAATAGCTATCAAACTTGGGATTCCAATGAATTGCTGCCGGATTTTGACCGGAAAAATCAGCCGGAAAGGCTTTCAAAAAGTCGCGTTATAGACTACTGCCTGAAAAAATATAGGGGTTGTTCATGAACAGTTACATTCTTCTGCAACAAAATTTATGAAATTGTATGTTCTAAAGTGAAGGAGAAAACCAAAAACTCTTTTGAAAAATATGGACTAAATAGGACATGGGCCTCAGTTGGAGCAATTTTAATCCCATCAAAATATTCCTTAGTTAAAGTTATCCACTTAATTTCATTTTCTTTCTTCAACATATTAGCAATAGTCTTCAAGATTTCAACAAAATTAGGAATACATCTTCTCAAGAAGTTCACCTTACTAAGAAAGGACTGTATTTCTTTTATGCTTCTAAGAAATTCAATTTTCTGTGTGGTTGCAACTCTATTGGGATCAATTTGAATACCATATTTAGACACCATGTGATGCAACATCTTTCCCTCTATAAAAATAAAATGACTTTCGGATTTAAGGAGATGCCGAACTTTCTACATTTTGAGAAAGATTGTTTGAAATGTTTCAAATGATTAGTTTCAAACATAGAGTAAATTGCTTTGTCATCCAAATAAAGCACAATAAACTTATCCTTTTCCTCATCAAATGCTCTATCCATTTCCCTTTTAAATATAGCTCTAGTATTCATTAGGCTGAAAGGCACTTTGTGTACATAAAAGTACCCTAAGGAATCGCAAAATCAGTCATATCCTAGTCTTTTGGATGCACTAAAATCTGATTGTGCCCTGAAAATCCATCTAGCATGGAAATTATCTCATCTTCGATTACACTTTGTAGTAGGTCCTCAATTTTAGGTAGCGGGTAATTATCCTTCAAAGAAACCTTATTCAGATTTCTAAATTCCATGCACAACCTGATTTCTCCGCTCTTCTTTTTGATTGGAACATGATTAGCAATACACTTAGAAAACCTCAATTGCACAATTATCTTGGCAATAAGCACTCTTTTAACTTAGTTTTCTATTAATGGCACCAAAATTGGATTAATTGTTTTAAGCTTGAGCTTGAAAGGTTTTTCATTATCTCTGAGTGGGATAGTATGTTGGATAATAAATTTGTCATAAACTTTTAAATCCTTGTATCTCCAATCAAAAACATATGAAAATTATTTCAGTAATTCTTCATATTGTTGGTTTTGCTTTGCATTCAAAGAATTAGAAACTTTAACAATTTTAGGATCTTGTATTCCCAAATTATAATATTGCAGCTCACTATTAGTAGGAAAAATTATAGGCTTAACAACAACATCCTTATTGTCAAACAACCTCTCTAGGGGGACCAAACCTCTAGGAATAAGATTGTTACTTAACTGAATAATTTCTTGTCCAACTATAGTATTCAAAAAAAAATTTCATCTACATTCACATTTGTCTTTGCATTTTCATTTTCATAAACATGAGTGTTTACTAACTCAACAATAATTTCTAGGAACCTCTTGATCTGTTGGTTGTCCTTAAAAGCTTGCTAGTGCTTGATATTGTTTGAAATAGAGGGCCTATGTTTGACATTTATTTCATACTTATTATTTTGATGAATAAAAATGAAAAAAACACTAGCATGAGTAGTTAGGGAATCTGATATGCCATTTTCTTCTTTAGAAATAAATGAAATTTTATGTTATAAAAAGAAATGATCAAACATATCCCATACCTCATTCCTCTAGGCCCTCATCCTTGGATGTTTAGTCTAATATGTATCATTGACTTACTTTATAACTAGCTTAGAATCTATGAAGACACAAATTATTTTTGCTTATGAGTCTGAAAAGAAACTTAGCTAGGATAAGGGTCAAGCAAAACTCTTCCCCTCACTTTGTGTTCCATAAGGGTCTAATTACAATTCTGATTCATGGATTTGAGACTTCTGCGATTTGCATTCTGTGTGGTTGCATCTTCCGGATTCATCGCATCTGTTGTTTTAGTGCATCGACGTTTCGAACCAGCCACTGTGGTTCATCATCAGGATGAGAATTATTGAAGAAGTCAGAGATGGGTGAAGGTGAATAAATAGGTGAAGATGAGGGAGCGTGCAGGACCGACAAGTTCCAGATATGAGGAGGGTTTGTTAATTAAATTTAGGATGGAATTTATTTTTATTCTAATAGAGAGTTTAATATAATTTTCATTTATTCTTTTATTTATTTGACTGAGTTTTAAATCAGATTGACCTAATCGTGCTTTCGGTTATGGATGGTCTTATTAGTTCGGAATTGAAATCTTCAATATATTAAGATATATAAATATTATTTTAATGTGTTTATGATATATATGTATGTTTTAATATATATAGAATTTTATTATGGAATTAAATTAATTGGAAATGGTGAAGGGTATATAGATTGATTTAATATATTAAAGATATATATATTATTTCTTTTGTACTTATCTATATGAATGTTAATTTTGTACCTATCTATATATATATTATTCATTTGTGTACCTATCTAAATGTATATTGATTGATTTAATATATTAAGGTATGTATATATTATTTTAATATGTTTATGATATATATGTGTATTTAATATATATAGAATTTTATTAAGGAATTAAATTAATAGGATAAGGTGAAGGGTATATTGTATTATGAAGGTGAGGGAAATTGATCAGACAAAGAGATGAGAGGGAAAAAAGGAAACGGGGGACTAGGAGATTGTCAGACATTTAGGAGATTTGGTAGGACTTGGGAACATTTTCTATTATATGGAGGTTTTATAAAAGCTATTTCTAAAACTGAAAAATATAAAGGATAGAAACAACAAAATAAGTCGATCTAAGCATCTGAAATGTCAGTACCAGGCACTTCTTTTGTCCAAACTAGAAGTAGGGCAAAATACTTATTGAATGAGCGGGTACAATCCCTTGTTTTGGTTCTTGAACTTAGAATGGTATACTAGGAAACAAAGACTAGTTTAGGAACAGGAAACCCAGGCTTTCCCTTAGGACCAACTTCAAGAGTTACTTGAAAATCCTACTATCACAACTCTTGTTCAAGAAAAAAATGAAACTACAGGGAATGAGCCTAGTGAAACAAGGCAGGGCCATCCTGAAACAAAGAGAAAATGGATTTGAAAGGAAGCCACCTTGGCTGAAATATATGGGAATAGTAAACCCCATACCAGAACTATAAACAAACTTATGTTTAAATTCAAGCTAAACCAGAACCCTGCCCAAGAAAACCAATTAATTAATGTTGATGACACGCCAGTGAGAGACTTGATGATAAACAAGGAGGAAACTTCTAGCTTCAAGAAGCAAAAAATTCACAGGAGAAGAGAGCAGTGCCCCAAGGGCAAGAGGGCCAAGGAAGTAAATCTATCACATACAAACAATGTATATATTCTGTTGCAGGCAACCGAAAAACTCAAATAAATTTTTTTCGTAGTGTTGATTATTAATCAAATAGCACTCCTTTTGAAAGCATTTTGATAGAGCAATGATAATTAAATTGTCAGTGCTAGTTTTGTTCTATTTTGGGCGAGCACTGATAGTTAATTTAGAGTTTTTTCATGGTTTTATCCCAATAAATGTGTACCAATTAACCTGTTAATGACTAGAGAAGATACATTTTTTGAGGCAACAATAAGGGCTTCTAGTCATGATAATTCTCATGCAAGATGGATTCACATAATGTTGGGAAAAATATTGAGAGTGGGGCTGGGGGGGGGGGGTGAATCAGTGTTTTCAAATCAATAACTTTTTACATTCTATAGTCAAATTTATATTCGTGACTTTATTGAAAGGAACCCACGTGTGTGTGTTTTTATTCTTAAGATAACTAGTGTACATCCAGTAAACTTATGATTCAGTTAATTCAACATATTTTGATCTTTAGCCAGTGGATCAGTACTTTGTTAAACATTAAATAAATAGTAACCATGTGATGTAAGAACAAAATAAACCATCACACATAAGCAACACACATGAAAACAAATATTTAAGGTGGCATCACAATGCATGAAAAAACCACTTGATGGTGTCGTCTTTCTCTTCTTTAATATAAAGAAAAAGCTTTTTACAATATTGTACTAGTGCAGACTCATACCAATATGTAAGCACCCACCTGCAGAAGGCTACAACATTCATTAGTTCTCTAGCTTCTACTGGAAGGGAGCTCCAACCCCTTGGTTCTTGTACTGGCATAAACTTGTACCGGTATGCGGGAACCAACCTGTAGAAGGCTATAACCTTCACTCGTTTTCTAGCTACTACCAGAAGGAAATTCCAACCCCATGATTTGATCACTAGATACTATTGGAAAGAAGCTTTGACTTCCTCTCTAAAGGCTACAACCCTCAACAACATCCATGGACCACATTTCATCAATTTGCACACTGGATCCACTTGCTTCAACAAATCATAACTTATAGGCCACTTTTCATCAAATTTTCAGAATAGACACATTATCAACACTTAAGCTCAATATGAAAATCAAATTGTAACTCATCACTGTAACATAGTCATCCACCTCTGACAAAACTGAATCAATCAATCACTGAAACCCAATCATCAATTTTTTAATCAGCCAATCACTGGAACTTCTAACACAACCGAATCAATGAATAACTAAAACGTATAACACAACTAAATCACCCAATCATCAATTTCTAATACACCTGAATCAACCATTCACTCAAAACCCAATCAAAAAACACTTAATCAAAATTAAACCAATCAACTAAAGCATACATATTTCTATAACCAGTACACAGAAATGAACCTGATGCATCAACACACAAAATCAGTTGCAGTCATGATCATTGAAATACCAAAATACACACGCTACTTCACTTAAAGCAACCTGTGTGCATATGCACTTTTCAGTAGAGAAACCCATGTACAGATCTTAAAATACAGAAAACTAAAAACTTGACTACTGCAATTTTGAAAAGAATAATGAGTCATACTCAGATATACTGCAATGCTCTGAACCAATCACATAACTAAAACTGGTCTTCAATCATAATCAACACGTAATCTTAACACTATTCATAACCACATTCAAATTCATCATTTAATCAGATATGTTAGTGTCAGTCAGTTTAGCCTATCACTAGTGATCGAATATGCTCTTACAAGGTGTTGTTAGGGTGTCACGCCAAATTTTTGTCATTTCAATGAATCTTCAAATAAAAATTTGGTCACTGGTTGTTGTATCTAGGTCATTGATGCTCCCTTCACTTACTCATGGTCTTCATCACTCATCATGGTCATTGTCTTTTTCAAGGTATCATATCTTCATTTAAATGTCTTGGGTCATGAAATGGTTAAATTCCTCATTTTAGGCCATGGTCTAGGGTTTCACTCCATGTGTCATCATGATACCATATGTCAAAACAAAAACATGTCCATCATGTAATTCAGTGGGTAAAGGGAGTTAGAAACTTACAGAAAGAAAAATAAAGGTAAAGGTAATGTTTTATTTCAAATAAGACAATGCTGTAGTACACTACCTTGTCTCATCATTTCTCATAGGGATAGTTTTTCTTCAAAATGTTTTTCTAACCAAATGGAGAAGCATTTTACAAAAGTGAAAGAGGTTTTTGTCAAATATAGTCCAAGGAACCAAAACCTCCTTCAGTTCATGCACGTATGTTATAACTTGACAGAAATGCCCATGCTACACTTTCTACAGGAGAGTTGCTTCACTTCTGGCCAGTTTGACTTCAAGATAGTTTTTCATGAATTTGGAGCCGGTGTTGGTAGTGATTAAGGACTCTATTATTTAGAATACATCCTAATATTTCCAATGGTACCTTAAGCTCATGATTTGGATAAGTGGAAAGCATCCAAAAGTTCTTTGTAAGTTGGTGCTACGGTTTTTTCAGGGACACCCTACGTTTTTGGAGCGACCTTGGGAAAATTAATTTTTCTCCCTGATGGAGTGTCAAAATACATTATTGATATTCCCATTGTTTAGTAGACTTCAAGATATTTCCAACGAGCTATCAAGTTTGCAATTTGGAGCAGTTTAAGGCCCCCAAAAGTGTGTTACAGGTTGGCGTCGCACTTCTGTGAATTGTGCTTCGCTTCTCGAGGTGGCACTATGCTTCTGTGAACTACACTGTGCTTAGGATAGAGTGGCCCTAAAATTGCCAAAACTCACCCAAGCTTCAAATTTAAGCTTGCATTCCTACTTTTTGTTCTTCTAAGTTTATCAACAAGCATCATCATCTAACTCACCTTTTTCCTTTGGCAAAGTAAGTGCAACTGTGAGTTTTCTTCATCTAGGGTTTATGAGAAATTGCATGCTACAAGGCTAGTGCCAATGATGGTTTTTGTTAGTTATGACATTGTAAACTTTTAAATTTGTCATCTCATACCTCTATATTGTTGGCATTATGATGCATGTGTTGTACTTGATAGCAACCCACTTGTAGCAGAACAATTCACTTGTATATGGTAACTAGATGAAACTATAGAAGAGATATCAGATGTGACAGAATGCATGAAAGTTGTGACAAAATGCAAGGCAATTCAAAGGAATCAGTTCAAAAGTAATGAACAATGGCAACTCTCTCAGATGATAGTTAATAGTGCAGTAGGTTAGCAACAAAGAATTACGAATTAGACTATAAAGAATGAAGAAAGAGAGGTATACACAGGTTCACCTTGACCAAGCTACGTATACACACAGGTTCACTAAGCACAAGTAGCTTATACGCACGCGCACACTTTCACAGAAGGAAAAGCATGTCTATCTTGGAAATCTAAGTTTTTGGTCCAAGGTATTTGATCCATGGTATTGGTCCAAGGTATTTTGTTTGAGATATTGACCCTAGGTATTTGCTCCAAGGTATTGTTCCAAAGTGGTTTTGATCCATGGTATTGAGGAAGGCCTAAAACTATATAGGGAGGAGAATATCATTAGGCCAGGGTGTGCAAGTATTGAATATCTGATGAAGTGTGAGATGCAGTATGCAGGTTATTGGATTATGGTGTTGAACCAAGGATGAACCTTAGCGGTTGATGAGAGATAAGATCTAATTATGGATCGGGATCTTAAGGCTTGGAATGAATTATCATTATATGGTTTGATCATGTATAGTCTAGATCTGAATACTAACGCATGTGTTGTTCTATAAATGTTATGATCTAGGTATGACTGAAGTCTAGAATAGCTGCAAAATTATGAATTAATATTTACAGACATATATGCTGGTTGGCTTTGATAAAAGTGTGTATACATGCTAGTTCAACAAATCTAAGTAGCGTATACATTATGTAATACGATATTTGAAGTTATAGGTACATTTGATTGTTGTTGTAGAATTGTGGGTTCCGCTCTATGTTCTTGTGACTGTAGTTTGATGACAGTATACTGAATGTTTAGATTTATTGATTGTGATTTGCTTCAGTGACGATGGGCTTTCACTGATTCAGTTATGGGTGATTCAAAGATTTCTGATTGAGTTTCAATGATTGGTTAATGCAGATGTCTCTTATGGTTGACGTGCAGTGGTGATTGATTTTGAGCTTCAATGTTGATAATGGGTCTAGTATGAAAATTAGATGAAATGAGGCCTTTATGTGTATTTTTGTGTACCAGGAGCATCTAGTCTGAAAATTTATGAAATGTGGTCACTGGAGGAAGAGAGAAGGTTGTATCCTAGTAAACATATCATCAAGTACAAGGGGTAGGGGGTGTAGCTCCCTTCCAGTAGAAGCTGGAGAATGCGAGAAGGTAGTAACCTTCTGTAGGTAGAAGCTTGCGTATTGGTATGAGTCTACACTAGTACAATGTTGTAAACAGATTTTCTTATTATGAAAAGAAGACAGAGATGACAGCAGTAGGTGGTTTTCACCCACATTGGGTTTCCATCTTAAATCTTGGTTTTCATGTGTGTTTCTTATGTGTGATGGTTCATTTTATTATTAATTGCACATGGTTATTGTTTAATGTTTAATAAAGTACTGATGCACAGATTAAAGATCAACATATGATGAATTAACTGAATCATTAGTTTGTTGGATATACACTTGTTTCCTTAAACATAGTTGCGTGTACACACGGGTTACCTTCATTGAAGTAGCGTATATAACTTTGAGTATGAAAAGGAAAAGATTATTTACTTGACTAATACTGATTCACCCTCCCTCTCAGTATTATTTCCAACAATTGGTATCAGAGCGGGTCCTTTTGTAGAAGCTTGATCACTTGAAAGAGATTCGTAGAACAATGGGAAAGAAGCTAAAGAAGAAAGTGTCTCAGAAGAAGACATCTCAAAGGAACTATGATAGTGGGAGAGTCGATTTGGGATTATGTGGAAGCAACTCTTCAGATTCAAAATCACCTCAGAATGAAGATGAACAAACAAAATAACTATCAGGTATGAATTTTTTATCCTCTAGTGATACATTTCTCTGTCCATTTGAAGATGGTGAAAGTGATAGTGAAACAACTCAATTTGCTCTTATGAGTGAGAGAGAAAGATATCAAATAGAGGAAAAAGTTAAAAGGCTCACAGACAAGATTAGAGATCAACAAGATCTATTGGACAAAAGGGAGTGTGCCTCCAAAGAAGAAGCTACCAAACTAAAAGCTCAACTAGAGGAAGAAAACAAGGAAAAGGAAGATCAATGTCAAAAGCTGCAGGATGAAGTGACATCATTAAGAAATGAAGTAAATAAGAGGAGCACAACAATCAAGGAACTCAAAGATAGATCCAGTTACTATGAAAGTCTTGAAGCTAACATCCTCTCTCTAAAAGAAGATCTTGAAAAATCAAATAAGCAGAATGAATAACTACTCCAAGCTCTTGAAGAACAAGAAAATGAAGTTCTTGAATGAACACAATAGATGGAAGAAGGAAGAAAAGTTGAAGAAATCATGAAGAAACAGTATCTTGAAAAGGAAGAGAAAAATCAATTTGAGGTAAATATCCTAAAAGGTAAATTAGGAGAAAAGGATAAGATTTTACAATTTCAAGATAGTACTAATATTTTGGATGATATTCTTAGTAGTCAAAGGTCTCGTGCCATCAAAACTGGTCATGGTTTTCATGAAGGTGAATCTAGCTCACAAAGTGAGGCAAGGAACTCTAATGCAAAATTTGAAATGCTCAACAAAGAGATGAGAGGTAAATCCCATCAACAACCAAGGAAAGAAATTCTTCAAAGAAAATCTTTTACTCCTAACTATGGAAGTGATAGTTGGTTATTTCCACAAAATGAATTTTTTATATGTCCTAATCTTGGACATGTTGCAGCGAGATGTGGAAGTAGAATGGTTCAAGATCATCAAACAGAAAGATCATCAACTTCCAGGTACATTAAGGGATATTGGTTTTCTTGCAATATGTTTGGTCACAAAGCCATTGATTGCTATAGAATAAATATGAAACATGTAAGATGTTATGCATGTAACAAGTTTGGACATATAGCAAAGGAATGCAAGAGAAAATTTCGAGCACCATACCAAAAGGAGAAAACATCATCACACTTGAAGATATGGAAGAAGAAGGAAGTACAATCATAAAAATGTGGCATGGCACAGTGTACAAACATGATAGACTCAAGGGAAGTCGAAAGTATGAAACTTCAATGTTCTAAATCTCATAAGCAAGTTTCATGAAAGGCAAGTTGCATATATACGCGAGTTTGAAGCTGCACAGTCACGTATATGTAGTTTGAGAAAAATGATGTGGGACAGTCTCAGAAAAACGGATGTGATATGATTCAGACAATTATTAGTTATTTTCTTTGTTGTAGATGACTACAATTTGTGGATGTTATTTAGAAGTGTTTTGATCCTCACAAGTTGTTGATAACTTGATGTATATCTGATTGATGATGATGCCTTGATACTTCTTACTGATATATGATCAGATCTGACAGTGAATACATGGAACAGGTTCAGGGAAAGAACATGCTATGCTTCTAATAAAGCATTGTTGACATTATGGTTAGAAGTATTTGGTACCTAATCAATGATGATAATGCTTATATGGCTTGCTATGATATGGTTATGAGTTGCCCATGATAAAATCTTAGATGATATTTGGGATCGCATAAGCTGGTATTTAGATCATATTTATGGATAATTATAAATGACTTTTGATGATGCATATAATACATATATGTTGCTTACGTGATGATATTAATAAGGACAAGGAGAAGTACAAAGATTGAGTACACAACTTCATTATTTGATGATGAGAAAATTATTTCTTTTATGTTGTTGACATTATGTCTTCGAAAATGCATAAAGTTCATATGGTGTAGATATGATGCAGGATTTCTATAGTTCTTGCCTCTCACATGGTTGAGGATTGTTGATGTTGATGACATCAAGAAATATTTACAAATTACCATGAGTTCATGATTTACTAGATACATATTTCTATCTCTTTGATGGATATACAATACGCTAGATACAAGGATGATTGCTTAAGTTGCATATTTATAAATATTGTTGGTTGGCCAAGAGAATGGTGTTATCACAGGTCACATGAAGACATAGCTATTTGAAGACATGGCTTACCTAGACACATAATGATGATGAGTTCTTACCTTATGATGATGTTGATTATCATGGTTGATGCTTGTCAAATGTGGGATGTTCCTTAGTGATGACACATGGTAGATATATTAAGGGTTCTTGTGAAAGATCATAATGTGATGACTATGGTGTTTTCACATATGATATGGTGTGAATGTGTTAGCCTACTGCTGCAGCAGGTAACTCATATTTCGTGATTTACATTTTTATAGGCCAAATATGTCATACTTTGCATGTTGCAATGCTCCATATTTGCTAAACAGTCACCAAAGAAAGAGGCCATGAAAGAATGCTACTCAAAGTTCATCTACTGCATTCCAATGTTGAAGAGTCATTCCAGTTTTGTAGAATTTTCAGCTAAAGGGAGGTCCAAACAGCCTAATCCTGGTCTCCCTAGGTTTCAATTTCCTATTTTAGAATATAGAGAATGAACAATCTGTCCAAACAACTTAATCTTGGCAGATTCCTAGATAGGTAGAGAATCAAAGGATCCCAACTGCTTAATCTGGGCCCTTGGAAGAAATAAGGGTAGTTTGTAGATAGGAAGGCATAAAAAGAAAAATTTGAAATGTTGGGTCTGCAAGTCAAAGTGCACCCAAACCAAAAGAAGAAAAATGTTAGGTAAGTAGGCTGGGTAAGTAGTGTTGAGGTTGCAAAATCTTGATTTCTGATCAATTCTATGTTTTCAAAGTATCATCTCTACTCAGGTCACAGTCATCAGGCAGTTTCATGTGGAGGAGCTCAAATCAGACATAACTAACTTCCCTTTCTTCCTCTTCCCTAAATCATTTACTAATCTCCCCAAAAGAGGTCAAGATCTGCTTGATATCTCTTAGTTTCATCATTTTCCATATCATTAGCCTTGGTTAAAATCTACTTCACTTAAGGAGGGTCCATATTTTCTCTATAAGGTTCTATCTCCACTTTGAAGCCTAAGATCTCTGAAACTTAGCGCTTTTTGGTCATTTCCATATTAACAACTAACATTATTATTTAACTCCCTAGATTTTCCCCATCGCCCTACTAAAACTATTTAAATAAGCCCCTTATGTAAATATCCCCTCCCCTTGGTTGAAATATAACCATAAGTATCCCCTGGGAATTACTAAGTCACCTGGACCTTAGCAACAACCCTCATCTCCGCATAATTCCCCTTCCCTAGTGTTTGGACCCCTTCCAAAACACAAAGAACCCCTTTCCAAATGCAAAAACCCCCCCGACGCGTTTTTCTTTGGAAATTATTAATGTTTGTTTAATAAATTTCCAACGCGCCAAACACATTTAACCCATTTCCTAAAGTTCAAACCCACTGCGGCGTGGAAAAATTAAAACTTTAACATGCGCGCTCTTTTATTAAATCCCGCGCACCTTCGCCTCCCGTCCATCGTCGGATCGCCTCCCCCAGATCCGACGACCCTTGTTCATATCGTGCGCCCTATTGTAGTGGTACATTACCACCTGATGTCCGACGGTTTTACCGTCGTACACCAGGACAGGTGGTGGCCTCCCATTGCATCGGGCCGCCCCTGACAGAAACCACCTCCGTACCAAAGGCAGTCTGATGCACAGGCCAAAACCGCCCTCCCCTCACATAACAGGAGCATCGCGTCACCCTGCCACGTCGCCTCCACATCACCTCACACTGCCTGTGCCCGGCCCATGTCACCCTGCCACGTGTCACTGCCACGTCACCACACCGTACTGCCACGTCACCTTGCTGACATCAGCATGCTGATGTCACATCTGTACCAGATGGTCCCACTGCTGATGTCATGCTGATGTCATCCGCTGTACCACTGACGTCATGCTGACGTCAGCAGCCAAAAAACGGAAAAAATGCGCAAGCGCGAAAGTCAAGCTTCGGAGCTCCGGAATGAAAAACAGAGGCAGTTTTCGATGCGCGATTAGCACAAAGCACTAATTGCGCATCGCTACAGGAAATGAGCCATATTGGAGAATATTTAGGGAATCTTTTGATTCCTCAGCCCTTTTTGCACTGAAAAGTCCCAAAAAAGCCCAATTTTGCCAATTTAAGCATATTTGAAGATAGAGAGAGACCAGGATCAGTGATTAAAGAGTATTAGATCAAATATACAGATAAAAAGCATGTCAAAGAGTATCAGGAAGCGGCGAAGACTATCAATGTAGCGGCAAAGTGTATCAGAGGAGATTTTCTCAAGGCTCAAGGCAAATCCAGCATTAAAAGGAAAGCCCTGAAAGTCAAGAAGCAGTTGAAGACGCATTGAAGGCTCACCAGCACAAATGACTGTACATTAAACTCACAGGAGATCAATGGACCAGAAATCAATGCACAGTTATCACAGAACCACTGCACCAAGTCACACATGACACCCCATCAACTCAACTTGATCCAGCTCCCTCTGGCGCAGCCCAAAGGACTTACTTGCATTTAATTCCAACAACAATTAGGTTTTTAGAAAAAGCTTTTTCCTGCAGACCTGTTTAGGTCGGTTGTAATAAATAACTTTAGATATTTTGCCTATATATACCACCCTGAAAAATGGAGTAGGGGTTGGTTGGTTGATTAGTTGCTTGATCTTTGGTGTTTCGATATTTTCCTCAAGCATAGACTCGCACTGTAACTGTGAGACTTTCTATAATCAAAGACTGCTGAAAGCATGGATTCTGAAACTGTCTACTGTGTTTAATTGGTTGAGGAGTGACTGTGGAATTCCTGTGCTTCTACATGGTTCAATAAGTGTTTCTTAACTCTGTTAGTTTTTTTTTTATGTTTGTTTTATCATCAATCTACCATCTAAATTGCAGAAAAGAAGAATAGTTTAGGATTTGCTTAGCTGCACCCTAGGCTCAATTTCTGCAATTTTTCATGTTTTCATCAGGAATAGTTATGAACATGCATACTTGAATGATCTTGTTTACGTTGTTTCTTTCACATATGAATGATAGTTTAGGAATTCTTAACTGCTCCTAGACAACCATTCGTTCACCTCTCCTCCCTGTCAGTTTTGATGAAAGATTCTTAATTGCCTTTCATCTCTGACCATCATTCTATCCTTTCAGCAAAATTGATAATTGTCTCATGCGTGGCTATCCCGCTCCACAATCCTCTTGTGACCAAGAAAACGCAACAGCAAGCCGTAATCCATGACTGCATGCCCAATGGTTTGAAACTTATCACACTTTACCTTGCCTCTCTGCTTGGAATTTTCTACCTTGCATACATCTTCCATCCAAACAAAAAATTAAAACCCCTGAACCCGACAACTAGCCTAAAATCATCATCAACAAAGTTAAATCATTAAGAGAGATCCCTCTCTGATTGCAGGTGGGCTAGAACCTGCAATCCAAAGATTGGTTTGTGGTTACCTCGGCCATATCCCTACAGGAACCTAGGGACAACCTGAGTGATAACATAATGGTGACTCCGCTGGGGACTTCCTCAGATAATCTCACTAAACCAGTCTGCAGCACCATAGAGGAAGTAAATGACGTTTGAAAGTCTTGGTCGACCTGTGTTTTTAGAAAAATTTCCCAAAAAACAAGTTAGAAGCTGGCTCCTAAAAATAAAACGCGTCATACACGATCAAACCCTGATCCTAATCGCCCAGTTGCTTTTGAAAATCCGAATTTAATCCCTAAAATCATTAGAAAACAAAAGCAATAAGAAGACCCAACTGCTGCGAGTCCTGAAACATTTCAGCCAAGAGTTGTTCCAACCCCTGTGAAAGTTCTATTTCGGTCAACCCCAAGTTCCCCTAGTTCATCACCCCCTTCTCCAAGCAGCTCTTCTACACCTCCATCCTATACTCCTACTACCGCTACTACTCCTACCCCGCTTGTTCCTGTTATCCCAGTTGCCCCAGTTTTTCCATTTATCCCTATTAACATGGCTAATAGATATGCGCCCTTATAGCTGCCTGCTAATCCCGGGGCTATGCCTCAGGACTACCAGACAAAAATTACCTATTTTGATGGCACAAAATCCTGCACCGCGCTACAACATAGAAATAAAATGCAGGATTACTTCGAGAGTTATGAAATCGATGATGACAGTGTGAGAATGAAGATTTTTGTTCAAAGCTTGACCGGTGATGTCAGAACCTGGTTTAGGGCACTTACACCCAATCCCATATTAAATCCTGAAGCCTTATACCAGACATTTATTAACAGATGGGAGAAAAATAAATATCCCCTACACATACTATCTGAGTATGATACTATCAAAAGAGGACCTCAGGAAACGGTTTTGGATTACTGTGTGAGGTTTAATAATGTTTACAATGCAATACGACAAAATTTAAGACCTCCACCTAATCTAGCTTTGTACAAATTTCCTGATGGCTTTGATGCTGAGATGGCATATCAGTTAAGGGAAAGAGCCCCTCAAATCCTCGCAGAGATGCAGGATGTTGCTGTTAGTGTGGAGGCAAATCTAATTGCCAAAAGAAGCAGAGGCAAAACTGAGAGAAGAACCACCTTCAAGGAAGAACCCTCAGCCTTCGATCAGAAGCTGGATGCTATTATCAGTGGCATCCACAGGCTGGGAGACAGAGTAGACAATGTTGAGAGGAAAACTTCATGGGAAGGTCAACAGCCCAATGCCATATGGAACCCGAACTTCAGAAAAACTCAAAACACAAACGCTGGAAGGACCAGTCCCAACCATGATATTAGGCCTCCTTTCCAAGAAAGCTATGTGGAGGCATCTACATCCAGTGAGCCCACAAATGGGACTCATATGAACCCGATATATTCGGAAAATGAACAACAAATCTTTCTCACTGAAGAGGACCGAGAATACCCTGATGTAAAACAATTTCACATTAAGTCGAGAGAGTCTTTCGATTTCAAACAAGGTTATGATACTGCTGTGTATGAAGTACACAAACAATATAAGTTGAGAACAAGGACCATTGATGTCCCTGCATCTAGCAGAACAAAAGATAGCAAACAGTCCAACAAAATTAAAGACAATGTCACCATAACTCAACCAACTGATAGCTCTATCCCAAACCCACATCAGGTAACTGTGGAGGATGTAACACACACACACCCTCCTATTGATCGACCTCTACCTCCTTCCTCCCTAAAAGAAAATCTGAACGGCACTCTAAGAAATCCTCCTAAAGCAAAAATACCACAAACTGTCATTCATCATAATGCTGACATTCCAACAGAAAATATAGAGAGTATGCCTGAAAAAGAGAAATCTACTGCTATCAACGCCAAGAACCCATTGTAAAAACCATTCAGTTTAGAAGCAGAGATTGGAAAACTCAAGATATCCAGTCCCCTCTTAGAACTTGCCAAACACGATGTATATAGGCAACAAATTCAAAGGTCACTTCAACTACCAGAGGTCAGGGATGATGTAAACATTTTAGACGATACCCCTGAGCTGCTGTTTGGTCCAGAAGTTAACGGAAAATCAACATATGGACCTGTTCCACCTTTTTATGTCAATCTGCACATACATGACAAAATATTGCATAATGCTATGTTTGACTCAGGTGCCTCACATAACCTTATGCCCAAAGCTGTAATGGAAAGATTGAACCTTGATGTCACAAGACCATACAAAGATCTATATTCCTTTGACTCAAGTCAAGTCAAATGTTTAGGCTTGATTAAGGACCTTTGTGTGTCTCTAGTCCAGTTCCCCAACAAGACAATCCTAATGGACGTAGTAGTTGCTGACATTCCCACAAAGTATGGCATGCTCCTATCAAGATCATGGGGAGAAAAATTGCAAGGATCCCTTCAACTTGACCTCTCTTATGCCACTATATCCGTCTTTGGGCAACCAAAGAGACTGTATAGAGAAAAATTAATGAAGTATGTGGTAAGCAGTGAGGAAAAGCCCCAAAATTTTCCAATTTACTCAATCCATTCCGATATGGATTCTTTTATTTTATTTAATGATAACACCAGTCCTCCAACTGACAATAAGCCGTTATCGTTAGAACAAGAAACATACATCAATGAGGAATCAGTTGCCAATACCCATGAAATTGTCTCAACAGTCAAGGCAACCAGCAAACAACAAGAGAACATCCCGAAACAGAAATTGTAAGTCTACCCAATCCTCAAAAAACTGAAACTCTCAATACAAACCTCAAACAAGAAAACACATGGTATTTAGAGTTTGATGGTTCTGTAAACAAGTTAGGAGCAGGGGCCGGAGTATGGATTTACAATACACATGATAATCACGTAGAAGGCCATGCCTATAGACTAAATTTCAGATGTACAAACAACATGGAAGAGTATGAAGCTCTTCCCTTAGGCCTTAAACTGCTCAAAGTCCTAGGAGCTACAAAAGTGTCCATCCTAGGTGACTCCGATTTGATTATACAAAAAATGAAAGGTACTTTGTTAATAATGACAGTAGAATGAGGGCTTACAGGGCTGCTGCCACCGAAATACTCAATTCTTTCAGTGAATTCAAGCTTGCCAAAATTTCAAGAGATCATAATATTCATGCCCACAGTCTAGCAACTTTTTCTAGCACATGCAAGCTTCCCTTTGAACCAAATCACCATTTCACCGCTGAAATAAAACACAGACCTTCGGTCCCTAACAATTTTAAGGATTGGCAGGTATTTCAAAATGATGCCCAGATTAATAATTTCCTCACTCTTGAGGGCGAATTTTCCAACACAAACATTGACATGGATGCCATGAACGATTCCCAACATCTAACAAAAGAAAATCAGCAGGCCCTAACAGCTGCAACAGCTAGACAAATCCTTAACCCAACTATGTTTAACAACGCAAACATAGAGCAGTTGAAACAAATGTGTTTAGAGGAAACAACCAAAGCAGAGGATGAGTTTATTGATCGAAAGAGTAATTTTCTACCTACCGGCCTTACTCCATTAGAAGACATGTTTGATGACAATGATGTGCCCAAAAATCCAAAAATGGAGCCTCTGAATGCCGCTATAGAATAACACAACATAGGAACAGCAGAGCAGCCTAGAATGATTAAGTTGTCCAAAAATCTGCCCCCTGATCAAAAACCGAAATACGTGGATTTGTTCAAAGAGTTCCAAGATGTATTTTCCTGGAGTTATGAGGACTTGAATTCCTATGACACCTCAGTGATCCAGCATACCATTCCCTTAAAACCAAATCAAAAACCGTTCAAACAGAAACTTAGAAGAATCAACCCCATGCTTCTT